>CABHPQ010169735.1:13086-40836 GCA_902168405.1 Peromyscus aztecus
AAAAAAAAAAAAAAGAAGAAGAAGAAGAAAAGAAAAGAAAGAATGAAAAAAGAAAACAACTGGTTTTCTGGGAAGAACACTGAACCCTGTACTATTAAAGCTCAAAGCCTAGCTGCCCTACTGAGTAACCTCCTACAGGCCACTTAACCATTCCAGGCTCAAATTCTCATTTTGTCTCTAAAATGAAAGGGTTGGGCTCAGTAATCTCCAAGGGATCTCTCAGTTCTACAATTTTATGATAATACATGGCTTTTCTCTGAGGCCGAATAGCATCCGTGAGCTACAATTACCTGGAAGGCAACTGTAACGTCAGCAATGGCCTTTCAAAGAAAGTGATGTCAACATTGAGTTCCTCTGAAATCCTCAGCGTCTGGGTTCTGCCTCTTGCCCCACTCATTCCCTGCCTCATTCTTCCCAGGAAGCTCCTGCGTTCACTTTTGCCCCTACAACTTGTACAGGTATCTAGAGAGCGGCTTTCAAATGGCTGGTGGCTCTCACAAAGTCTTGGTCCAGATGTCATGTCTACCAAAAGACCTTATGTGACAATCCTGTCCAAAGAAATCATAGCATTATCCGTGTCCAAACTGTTTACTGGACAAACCTCTTACACTTTTGTCAGCATTTCTCAGTAGTGTATTGGATTTTTGTCTTTTCCCCACTACAAGAGAAGTTATATGATATTCTGTCTAGCTTACTCATTGTATCTCCCAGAAAGACTTGCAAGTAGGAACTATTTCATAAATGCTTGCTAACAAACAACTGAGTGAATGCATACAAGTACACTAAAGGGGGGAAACACATTTTTTTAACTGTTAGAAAATCAAAGGGGAACTAAGGAGGGCTCAGTGAGCAAGGCAGTTCCCACAGAAGCAAAAGGACCCGAGTGTGGCTTCCAGAACCCACATTTAGCTGAATGAGGTAGTGTGTGTGTCTGAAATGCCAGTATTCCTATAATGAAACTGAAGGTGGTGACAGAATGGGCAGAAACTGGGGGGTCAGCAAGCCTGGTATAAGCATCCACTACACAACAGACCCTGTCTCAAACAAACAGAAAGCAGAAGCGGAGGACTAACCCCCAAGGTCCTCCTCTGACCTCCACATGAGTACCTGAGCTCACAAACACAATACATGTGCACTCCCTCACCCCATCCACACACACTCTCATGGAAGGTTAAATGGAAAATGTGTTAGGACAACACCTCTTTCGTTTTCTCTTCATTCTGGAGAGATTATAGATGCACCATAAAAAAAAAAAAAAAAAAAAAAAAAAAAAACTTTTCTTTTGTGTTGCTTGATGCAACTAGAGAAGTCACCCAAACTTGAGTGGGAAGTATCAGGTAGGGCTTTCGTCAGGGATTTTATACAAGCCGTTATTAGAATCGCATGGTGGTCGATACCAAGACCATGTTCTAATTGAGCTAACAGGCTGAACTGCTTAGGTTTTAGTATTTGCAAATAAGCAAGAATCAAAATAATTCTATCGATTTCCAAAGAACTAATAATAAAGTCATCAAACAGCTCTATGAAAATTTAATTACTATGGGAAGGCTATATTAAGAATGGGTCATTGATGTTGAAGAGATTTTTTTTTTTTAAAGGCAAGAGTACCCCGTGCTTGAGATGATGGCACACGCTGGCTGCAGCTGCAGATGTACTAAAACACTGAAATTGAGTGTGATGTCATACGGTGCAAAGGAAAGACAAGTGTACAGTCAACTTCCACTTTTTCAGGATAAAATGAGGAATTGGCTCAAGGGGATGAGCGGAAAGCAGACAGGCTTTGACATCTCCTAGATTCTGACAAGCTACTTGTTGACTATGGCACTCAACATTTTCCTTCGACTGTAATATTTTAGATTAGCATACTGTGCTGGCTAGTTTTATATCAACTTGATACAAGCTAGGGTCATCTGGGAACAAGGAATCTTGAGAAAAATGCCCCGAATACAATTGGCCTGTAGGTGAATCTGTGGGGTATTTTTGTGTTTTTCTGACTGAGACAGGAGAGGGTTCAGCTCATTTCAGTGGGAGCACCCCTGGGCTGGTGGTGGTCCTGGGTGCTCTATGAAGGACGACTGAGTAGGCCATGAAAGGGCAAGCCAGTAGGTAACATTTCTTCCTCACTTCCACATCAGTTCCTGCCGTCAGGTTCCTGCCCCCACTGAGTTCCTGCCCGGACAGCTCTCTTCTGCCCATCCCACCCTGAGGCTGGTTCCCTTTCTTCCCCATTAGTGCCCCTTTCCACTGTCATTTTACACTAAGCCATCACCCTCTGCTTCCCACCTCCAGCGAGATCTCTTCCTTGCTTCTCGCTGTCCCCTTTTTAGTTTCATGACACACGTATTTTAAAATTGATGTTCTGAGTGTGAAATACGGTGTCCGTCTCCCTGAAATGGCCCTATTTCATTTTGCATAATGATTTCCAGTTCTATTAATGTCCCTGCAAAGGTCAAGATTGCACTTTTCTTAATGGTTCCATTGTGTGCATGCATCACATTTTCTAATTTGTGTGTGTGGGTGCACATGTATGTGTGTACACATTTGTGCACACGTGTGTGAAGGCCAGGGGCTAACCATGCTATTCCTCAGGAATCCCCACCCTGTTTTTGTGAGACAAGTGTCTCACTGGCATCCAGTTCACCAGTTTGGTTAGGCTGCTTGGCAAACAAACCTCAAGGATCTGCCTGCCTCTGCCTCCTCACTACGGGAATCACAAGCACATGGCACCATTCCTGGATTTGTTTTTTTTAACATGGGTTGTGGAAACTAAACTCAGGTGCTCATGCCTACAGGACAAGCACTTTACTATTTGAGCCATTTCCCCGACTCCTTTTCTTTATTAATTAACATAAGAACATTTCATGTATTTATGGAAAACTACGTGAAATCTGGTGCATGTATACATCGTTTAATGTTCAAATCTCTCTCTCTGTGTAATAGTCTCAAGTATTTTTTAATGAAAACATGCACACGTAATTTCTCATTTTTAAAAATATATATTATTATGTCTTATACAACACAAAACCATATTTCTCCTTTCTATAACATAATGCTCACTAACAAGCCTCTCACTATTTCTCCCTCTACGTCTCCATTCTGGTAACTGCTATTACACTTGTGACATCTGTGAAAACATCATTTCCAAGATTCCACATAGGAGAGGTCATGTGGTGGTTTTTCTTTCTGTACTTACTGAACAACTTCTACTTCCATCCTCATTGTCATAAGTGACAGCATTTCATACTTTTCGAGGCTGCGTAGTATTCTGCCGTGTATCTATAACACAGTTTTAGGCTGTTCATCAGCTGATGGACACTCGCTTGTCTGCACTTGGCTATAGTGAATAGTGCTGCAGTCAGTGTGTCCATTGTAGAAGCCTCTTTGACCATGATGACTTCATTTCTGGTTGGCCATATATCCACTTGCTGCTGGATGAGGTGGCAGATTTATTTTTAATATGGGGAGAAACTTCCCCCAAGCTCCTCCATTTTCCAGAACGGCGGTACTAATTTTATATTTCTACCTGAGGTGTTAATAGTTGCCTTTTCTTGGCATTTGAAGCAGTGCTTATCTTTGGTCTGAAGAACAGTCATTTGAACTGCATGAGGTGATGTCTCATTGTGGTTTTGACTTGGGTTTCCATGATTAGTGATGGTGAACATTTCCACGTAGCGATTGTGTGTCTGCTTTGAAGAGCTGTCTATTTAGGTCTAATGCCTGGTTTTCAATCTGGTTATTTGGTTGGTTTCTGCTGTTCTCACTGCTGTTGATTTTTTTCTAGAGTTATCTGAGCTTTTACAGAGTCTACATAGTATTCCACCATGTACAGACACCACGTCGTCAATCTGTTCTTCGACTGCAATACAGCCCGCGAATGCTCTGCGACTCGGCAGGTGTCTGCTCCAGGTCTTGTTTCCTTTGGGGTGCGTGTTTTTAGGTGATGGCATCTCACTTGCCTATCTCGCCTTTGTTGGCCTCGCTTTGGTCTTGCCAACAAAATCCTCATCCCTTCCTCCAGTGGCTCCAGTTTTGGATTTTATATTTAAGATGATATCGGTTTTGATTTTTTTTTTTTATGTGATGAGAGATGGGGATGTAGTTTCAGTCTTCTGCAGGTACCTACCCAGTTTCCCCAGCACTACTTCCCAGATGCCATCCTTTCCCCAGTGTGTGTTCTGGGCACCTCTGTGGAAGACCAGTCAGCTGGAGATAGTGGAGGTGCTTCCGGGCTCTGGGGTCCACTCCTCTGGTCTGTGAGGCAGGATGTCTGCCCATGGCACACTTCTTACACCACCACAGCGTGGATCACACTTTACAGTCAGCAGTGCCATGCTCCTGCCCTGTTTGTTGTGTTGTCTCAAGATCGCTTTGGCTATTTAGTGTTAGAACAAATTTGAGCCTTTTTTTTGTGGTTATTTGAGACAGGGTTTCTCTGTGTAGCCCTGGCTATCCTGGAACTCTCTCTGTGTAGACCAGGCTGGCCTCCAACTCACAGAGATCCTTTGCCTCTCGAGTGCTGGGATTAAAAGTGTGCATGCACCACCACCACCACCGCCCAGCCAAGCTTTTCTTTGTTTTTTTCTTTCAGTATTTTCATGGAGCTGCCTTCAATCTGTAGATCTCCTTGGGTAATCTGGCTATTTTAATGGTATTTATTCTGACCCATGAACATAGGACATCATTTCATTTGGGGGATAGTTCCTCTAATCTCTTAGAATAAATGTCCTGTATTTTCACTGTGGAGATTTCCAAAGCTATTTAAATTCATTGCTAGGTAGTATTTTTTATAGTTTTGTAGTTATTGTAAATAAAGTTATTTTTGTGATTTATCCTGGATAATTTATTACTGGATAGTAAGTATGAATGCAACTGATTTTTCTATGAGCTTCTCTCCTGTCACTTTACTAGGTTCACTACCATGCCATGAGAGGTTTTGGGAGGAGCTTTTGGATTTTCTCTACATACATTCATGCCATCTGCAAACTAGCAGTTTGAATGCCTCCTTTTCAAGTTGGAAAACTTTATTATATTTCTTTGGCCTTGTTGCTCCAGCGTGGGTTTTGCGGGCTGTGTTGACAGAGAGGGGTGAGTGAAAGTGGACACCTTTCCCTGTTCCCTGTCTTAGAAACCTTCTTTGGGTGCGGCATGTCACGGCTATCGACTTTATACGTTGAACCATCCTTGCATTCCTGGCTTCGCTCTCACTTGAAAACGCTATACTATTCTTTCTAATGTGCTGTTGGATCCAAGTTGCTAGTATCTTTTGAAGATTTTATTTTGTTTTGTGTGCTTGAGTGTTTTGCCTACATATATGTCTGTGTACCACATGCATGCTTGGTGCCTGCCCGAGCCAGAAGATAGTGTTGAATTCCTACAACAGGAGTTACAGGTGCTTGTGAGCTGCCAAGTGTGTCCCAGGAACCAATCCTGGGTCCTTTGCAAGAGTAGCAAGCGTTCTTACTCACTGAGCCATCTCTTGGCTCCATCTGCTAGCATTTTTGCATCTAGGTTCACTGGTGATATTCACCTGTGGTTTCCTCCTTTTGGTATGTCATTTAGCATTCTTAGTGTTAGTCTAACACTGGCTTTTTAGAGTGAATTCCAAAGAAATTCTCTCCTGTAAATCGGTCTAAACCATCTTAGAATCTCTGGGATAACTCAGCAGTAGAGCCATCTTAGATATTGTTTGTCTATTTAGAAATTTCACACGAGTATACAATGTTCTGTGAAGAGGCCTTTATTTAGTGAGGGAGGGCCTCTTCATTGCTGGCTCTGTCTCATTGTTCACTATTGGCCAGTCTCTGTACCTCCAAAAATTCAATCTTGCTAAAGGTTAACATGTCAAAAGTTTGTTGATTTTAGGTCCTCAAATTTTGGTCCACAGTTCATGATAATCCTTTATGATCTGTTCAGTTTCTTGGGTATCAGTCGCACTGACTCCATTCTTGTCTCTCATTTTATTTAAGTCACTTGTTGTTGTTGTTGTTGTTACTTTAGCTAAGAGTTTGTCAATTGTATTGTCTTAGAAAAGCGGACTCTTCACTTAATTACCCGCTTACACCTTTAAAAGTCTCTATGTGTGCTGATCTTTATTTTCCCTCCTATTATTCCAGGTTTGGTTTCTATTGCTCTCCTAGTTAGCTGAGGTAGTTGACAGTTCACACAGGTGGTGCTCTGATTTAGTGTGTACATGGTGGCTGCTGTATGCATCTCTCCTACTGCTGCTTTGGCTTGCCCCAGAGGTGTGGGTATGTTTCCAATTTCATTATTATATTTTTTAATGTTTTTTTTTTGAGATAGGGTTTCTCTGTGTAGTCCTGCTGTCCTGGAACTCACTCTGTAGACTAGGCTAGCCTTGAACTCAGCAGTCTGCCTGTCTCAGAGAACCACTCTGCCTCTTGAGTGCTAGGATTAAAGGTGTACATCACCATTACCCAGCCATTTTCATTAATTTTAAGAAAATTTAAAATTTTTCTTCATAATCTTTTCACTTTTATACTATTTGCTCAGAGCATATTGTTCTGTTTTCATGAAGTTATATAGTTTACAAAGTTTTCCTATTATTAATATCTACTTTTATCACAATATAGTAAGAAATGATAATTGACTTGATTTCAATTGTTCTAATATTTGTAGAGAATTACAGTCTCAGGCTCTCACATTTGTAGACTAGAGTGCATAATACCTGAATATTGTCTTACCTATTAGTGATACTTTAAAGCACTGAGCACAGTACTAGGGGCATGTGAAGTAACAAACAACAGGAAAGCTAGCCAGTTATATTGATTATATCAAGATATATCAAAAGTGTGTTCATGAAAGGGGATAGTTGTTACAACTGCCTTTGCAAGCCCCTTCCCTTATTAAACACTGGTTGCTATTTTTATCCTTTGTGAAAATACATATGTATATGGTTTAAAGCTGAAATATTTTGAAAGTAGTCTTTTTTCACCTAAAAGACAAATTATAAACAGAAACCATAGGTGAATATTTTACTCATGTTCTTCAAAATAAACAGTAATTTTCTCTCACAATGAGATCATAAAAAACTGTCATTCAGAATATATGAAGTGATTATACACATTAGGTCCTTAATAAAGTAGTCAAATATTTTCATTTGAATCTATTATGTTCATGATTTTGTTTTTTAAGGTAATCATTGAGTATTTTACTTATTCATGCATTCAAAAATATTGCCAGTATATAAATAGTGCCTAGTGCTGAAAGTCTGAGTTTTACTGAGAACAAAGTTGTAGAATATTCCTTTACATGGTGTGAATATATGTCACTGGGATTGGTTTAATAAAGAAGCTGACTGGCCTATAGCTAGGAAGGATAAGGTTAGGTGGGAGAACCAGACTAAGAAAATGCTGGGAAGAAGGAGGAGAGTCTGAAGGAGACTTGAAGAAAAGCAAGATGAACTTGCCATACCAAAAAAAAAAGAAAGGTACCACCACATGGCAGAGCATAAATAAAAAATATGGGTTAATTTAAAATGTAAGAACTAGTTAGTAACAAGCCTGAGGTATCAGCCAAGCATTTATAATTAATAATACATCTCTGTGTGGTTATTTGGGAGTGGCTGCTGGGACACAGAGAAACTCTGCCTATACAAAGTAGCATTAACAGTTTTACACAATTACATACAATTCTGTATTTAAAAAGAGAAAGAGATGAGTTTAAGTCTTGGAAGTGGTGTGCATGATTTGAAGATAAAAATGGCATTTCATGCTAACAAAATTGCATGTTCAGAGATACATGTGCAAGCAAAAACAGGCATTTAAAACTGAACTGAAGGTACATTAGCAGGGCTGGAGGAAGGGTCAAGAATATTGTGTCCACAGAAGAGCAAGAGGGGTAGTTAAGGGCCAAACTCAGAGTCCTTCAGGTCTTAGGATTAGAATCTATTCTAAAATCAAGAGACTCCATCATGTAGATTTAAGGAAGTAGCATGCCCAGATCTTCACTTTGGAAAGAACATATTTGAGTATTATTAGAGGGGATAGATATGAGATTACATTTTAGTGACAATGATGAGAAATGGAGTCAAAGACTTTTAAGAAGAAAAACTACAGGACTTACTACTCCTAAGAGAGTGTAGAGGAGTAAGTAGAAACTATTCCGATCTTCCTATGGTTTCTTAGAAGTACAACTAGATAGCTAACAGGTAGGGAGTGAGTGGAGTCCTGAGTGAACATGTATTGTTGACAGGGACATGGCCATATCAAAGACCAATGCCTCAGCCCCTTAGGAGGGACAAAGTCTTCCCCAGGTAAGATTCAGAGTGATGGCAAAGACTTCCTTGGATCCATGTGCAAATATGTGGACAGTTTGTGAAAAAGCTATCACCATAGCTTTCTTCCTCAAATGCTGACAGCCTGAACATGCTGCACTGTACAGGTGCTGCATCTACCTGGATTAGCTAAACCCGACTCCTTGTTCAGCTGTATGAGACAACATGGCCTCTTTGTTTATCTTTATGTAATAATCCCACTGCCCAGTTCAGCTGTATATAATAAACAGACTGAGCTTCTGGGGGTGCTGTGGCTCCTCCATCAGAGAGCCCAGACCACCGGATCTCAGCTTGTCGGTATGTATGTCTGCGAGTCTGTCCTTTTTCATTCCCTTGAAGCCCCAATTAGGTCAGTACCTGAAGTCATGCAGGATGTGGCACCCCAAAAGGAACCAAGACAGTGAACACCTGACTACAGGGAACTTCCAGTACTCAGGTGAGAGAGGGTTCTGAGAGGAGCAGACGACTGAAGGAGAATAAACGTAAACTATGGGACAGATAGAGGTGCTTTGGGGGAGATGACGGAAAATCACAGAAATGGACAGAGACATTGTCTCTTCAGCAGTTCTTGGCCTGTATTAGGGAGGGGTGCCCTTGCTTTCCAGACAGTGGGGTGATGAATTTGGCTACTTGAAAAGAAAAATTTTAAAGAAAAAGGAAAAGGAAAGGAGGAAGGAAGAATCAAGGGGGAAATACATGGCCAAGGGACCTAAGCATGTTGCTGGGTGGGGTTTTTTTTTGTTTTGTTTTGTTTTTTGTTTGTTTGTTTTTTGGTGGGTTGGTTTTTGGTTTTTGGTTTGGTTTGGTTTGGTTTTTTGGCTTTTTGGGTTTTTTTTCCTTTCCATTTAACTTCTTTCATGTTACACTTGGCCAAAAACAAGCAGCACACAGCCAAGGGATGTGCAGTCGTGAAGCCCAGGGTGGGCTGCAGGCCCGCCTGCTTGGCCAGCTGTGTGTGCTGGAGCAGACACCGGGCAAGGTGACCCTGTCCAGCAGCCTGCACTTCGAGCCTGTCTGGCCAGAGCCCAGGACTGCGAGCCCAGAAGCAATGAAGTCCAGGGTGCCACAGCAGCTTTGGTGCATTGAGGGCAAGAAAATGGTCAATCGCTGAAGAGTGGAATCATTTGGGTGGAGAAGGCACACAGCCAAAGCAGGGGAAATCTTGGTGGCTTTAAATGTTAGCTTTTTGTCTGGTTGGTTGGTTGGTTGGTTTGGTTTGGTTTTTAAGAACCCAGTGCAAATAATCCAGCAGCCATTTTTCTGGTGTGTTTGGTAAGTGTATCCATGCTGGTAGAAGCAGCTGAGAGAGATGCCTCCTGGCCTAAGCTTTTCACCCAGTGGTTTGGTCACATGCTCCCATATCTGTTTATACCGAGTCTCGAAACTTTTGTTTTGGTTTTGTTTTATTTTGTTAATGGGAGTTGGCGTGAAAGCCCACAGAGGCTATCTAGTGAGACCATAATCGTGGTCAGAAAATCTGAACTTGCTTTACTCAGCAGGGCTGCGTAAGGAGATGATTTGGTCACGGGCATGTTTATCAGGTGTTTGGAAGGGTCTACACTTGGCTGTATGGTGTGCTTTGATCTTACAAGGGGGAGGTTTTTTGCCTCTCCCCTTGGCATATTATAAAAAGCCTTTTTGAATAAAGCTCTGGACTGGTGGGTATTGACTCAGGCCCTCCTGAAGCTATCCTGTGTCTCTATCTTTCTCCTCGTTGTCTAGGTCTATCTTTCTATCTGATATTTCCTCATTCCTCTCTCCTCCACCCAAGAACCCTTCGATAGGTGGGAGCAGGTTGGAGCTGGTCTCCCAGTCTCCCATGAGGTGAGGTGCATTTCTCTAACCTCCTGGAGTCCCAGTGGGCTCTGTTAAATTATTCTGGGTGGTTACAGCCTCATAATTTAGATGGGACAATTGGGGAATTAGTTAGGACCCACCCTCTGGATACTTGGACCCACAATAATGATACATGGATGTACCCAATCTTACATATCCCAGAAAAGCAGAAGCTTATGCTCTTGTTAATGCTGAGTGAACATCCTTCCTGTGACTTTATCAATCCCTTGAACTTGCTAACCATCCTCATGTGTTTCTGTTGGGTACAGAGGCTGTTAGGATCTTCCTTCTTGTCATCCTTACAGTCCAGTGTCCAGCACTGCGGTGTATCCTGAACATCTAAGAAACAAGGAAGGAGGGATGTAGGGAGCCAGTGAAGTCCTGAGTGAACCTGTGTTGTGGACAGGGGCACCACAATGTCAAGGACCAATGCCTCAGAGCCATGGGATGGTCAAAGCTGCCTTGGGTAACTCTCAGAGGGATGACAAAGCCTTCCCTGGGTCCAGATGGGAATGCTGACAGTGTCTACAGCAAATATCCACCGCTTTCTCCCTCCAGATGTATACAGTCTGAAGTCCACTACTTACAGAGACTGTTCCTGCTTAGATTAGCTAAACTGGTCTCCTTATTTAGCTGTTTACAATAACCCTGCCTCCTTGTTTATCTGTATGTAGTAACCCCACCTCCTTGTCCAGCTGTATATAATAACCCTGCCTCCTTGTTTATCTGTATGTAATAATCCCACCTCCTTGTCCAGCTGTATACAATAATCCTGCCTTCTCGTTCAATGGTATGTAATAAACACTGAGCTTCTGGGTGCTGCAGCTTCTCCATCGGAGAGCCTAGGTCACCTGATCACAGCTTTTCTATGTTTATCATTTCATTCTATCACCTTCCCAAGTCAGGGTCCCAGGATCCAAGCCATGTAAGGACAAGACACTAACAGCTAATTGAAACAAAGCCCTCCAGGAGGATGAATTTTGGAAGGAGGTGTCAGGGAAGCAGACAGGGTCCCGTTATTTCATGACCTTGCTTTTGAATCTCCTTAGAGACATGTGCTGAGGCAGGAGCAGGTCAGCACAGAGGTTTGCTGGCCCTTGCTGACATTATTGTTATGGGTAGCATTTCTTAGGAGGAACTATGAAATAAAAAGAAATTGTACTTACAGCTTACTTACAGTTAAGTCTTGAAAAATTCCAAGATATAATTCCCAGGTAAAGGATGGTGAGCTGAAAAGGATTTGTAAAAGAAATGGCAAAAGAGATCATATTAGTATGATAGTCTAGAAACCAGTAGAAGAGAAGAATCTTTTCAAAAAGGAAGCAAAAGTGTCTATGGACACTCATTTATACGCACACAACTGTGAACTGCTGGAGTGACTTTCAGACAGATGAAGGCAGTAAAGACACTATTGAGAATTTAAGCCAGGTTTCTGATTTTAGACACAATGGAACATCAAGGACCAATGTAACCCTTCCACTGTAAACACCTAGAAAGCTGTGTGTGTGTGTGTGTGTGTGTGTGTGTGCTCTCAATATGAACCCATGTTATCACACACTGGTGATCTGAGAGAACATGCCTGGTCACTGAAGAGAAAGAAACAATCTGGGTGAATCATGATGCCATGGATTTCTGCAGTGAGATGGTCTAGACCCTGCAACAGAGAAGCTTTCAAATCCTAATAGACTTGAAGAAGCAGAGATGAGCAGAGAGGGTTAAGGACAGAAATTGTGAAGCAAACGTTTATTAGCAGGGAGCAAGACAGAGCATCGGCTCTCGGACTGGTTTACGGACCTTCCTTCCTGCTGCCCTTCCTTCCCACTTCCTCTCCCTTCTGTCCCTTCTTCTACTTCTCCTGCTTTTTTCTTCTCCCTTTCCTTCATTATGGCATTACCATATACACATATACTTGATCATAGTCACTACCTACATATGGTTCTTTATGAGCCTTTGCTGAATTCTGGGAGTTGTGTATATCAAGAAAATAGTACATGCCCCCTGGGGGTGAGCAGTTATTTGAGTTTATATGGAGATGGGAAATATTTGATTTCTTACTGGTCAGCATGGCAAGTTTTTGTTATTCACCACACCCAATCAGCAGAGACCCCAGAAGTTTATGCTTTACTCAAAAGGCTAGCGTTCAGTAAAATAAAAAATACTCAGGTAGCGGATCCTATCAAATCTTAAAAGCAAACCACAATTTTATCCATAAGTTTCAACACTGATTAGAGGCAGGACCAACACTAATTACAAAGAATGTGGAGGAAACTGGAGAGATGGCCCAGCAGTTAGAAGGGCTGACTAGTCCTCCAGAGGACCAGGATTCAATTCCTAGCTCCCACAAGGTTGTTCACAATCATCTGTAATAGGGGATCCAGCACCCTCTTCTGACTGCCATGGACAACAGGCATACACATAATATGTAGATATACATGGAAGAAAAAAATAAAAAGAATAAGGAGCTGGAGAGGTGGCTCAGTGCTTAAGAGCACTGGCTCCTCTTCCAGAGGACCCGGATTCAATTCCCAGCACCCACATTGCAGCTCACAACTGTCAATAATTATAGTTCCAGGGGATCCAACACCACCACACAGACAAAACACTAATGCATATAAAACAAAATCTTTAAAAAAGAAAAAGAAAAACTTCAGCTATCAAAATAGGCAGAATTTTCTTGCCAGGTGTTGGTGGTGTATCCTTTTAATCTCAGAACTTGTGACGCAGAAGCAGGCAGATCTTTGTGAGTACGAGGCCAGCCTGGTTTACAAGTGAGTTCCAGGAAAGTCAGGGATACACAAAGAAACCTTGTCTCCAAAAAATAAAAACAACAACAATAACAAGAACAAATATCTAGACATTCAAAAAACATAACATTCTGGATGCCTTTTATGAATTCAAAAAGCACTAAAAACACCAAGAATCAGAAAATATTGACCAATATACTGGATAAAAATCAGAAAATAGAAAAAGCATTAAGATTATTTCTAGAGAACTTGAATATTACTTGCAGATGTAATGAGTGCTGTAACTTCCGAAGGTTTAAAAAATACGAACACAATGAGAAAAGAAAGATAAAGAATCATTGAAGTTTTTAAGAGATAAAAACTATAGGTCTGTGAAATGGGAATTTCGTCAGATGAGATGGAAGATTTAAAAAAAAGAGTAGTGAAAGAAAAACCATGTAAAGTGCAACAAAAGAACTACTACCCAGGTGTCGGAGAGAGGCTTTGAGGTTAGGAGAGTACCACTCTCACAGAGGATCCAGGTTCTTTTCCCAGTCCCCAGCCAGGCAGCTTTATAACCAGCTGTAGCTCCACCTCCAGGCACAAGGGGAGCCTCTGGCTGCCTTGGGCAACTGCACTCACGTGTACACATCCATAAGAGCACACATGTAATTTATTTATTTATTTATTTATTTATTTTTTGGTTTTTTGAGACAGGGTTTCTCTGTGTAGCTTTGCGCCTTTCCTGGAGCTCACTTGGTAGCCCAGGCTGGCCTCGAACTCACAAAGATCTACCTGGCTCTGCCTCCCGAGTGCTGGAATTAAAGGCGTGTGCCACCAACGCCCGGCCACATACGTAATTTAAAATCATAAAACGTTAAAAAGACAAACATGAATTGTTTCAAAAGGCCTGTACCATAGAAAATGTTTTTCAAAAGTTATTCAAGAGGAAAAATATTACAAAGAAAATTATATACTGATACATCATATATAGATAAAGATTAGGTATGGTAAATGTTATTGTAGACTGAGAGAAATTAAAATACAAATTATAGAGGAACCACCAAGAGTGTAATTCTGAATCTCTTAAAGTAGAGCTAAAATAGGATAAAGGTGCTCAATTCAAAAGAGAAGTAAAAAGTAAAGACAAAGGATAAGCAGGTGATATATTTTTAAAAAGTAAGATACAGGGTTAACTGCAACAATATTGATATATATGTTACAGATAAGTTACATAAACACTACAAAAGGCAGAGACTGTCAAACCAAACATAAGCAAGACCAACCATGAACTATCTAAAAAAGCTCACCTTAACAATAAGCACAAATATCAACTGAAAATGTAAAATAACTCCATATATATGTACACACCAAATATAAACACTCATGTCAAGAAATTTGGCAACATGAATGAAATGTATAAATGCCTGGATGACACAAATTACCAAAAGGGGCTCTGGAAGACTAGAAATCCGACCAGCCTATTATCTATTCAATTAATTACTCAATTATTTAGAAGTTCAAAGAGGACATTTCAGGCCCAGATAATTACATTAGTCAGTTCTGTCGATCTTTAGAGGAATAAAGAGTCTTAGAAGTACAACACATCCGATGAGAACCACCTGTCCAGGCTGTGTGAACAGAGTCCACTGACTTCATAGAGAACCCAAGCAAAATAGTTTTACATTGGTGTATATTAATTGTACAAAATAATGGGTCTCATTGTGGAATTCCCAAACATGTCTAATGTCCTTTGATCATATTTATATGACTCTTTACGCCCCTATCCTCTTCTCTAAAGCAAAATCTTGAGGTCGTAGTATAGTCCCAGTGAGATCACATACAGTCCTGTGTTTGAACACACCAAGGAGATTGTCAGCATGGCTCCTCTGGGGCTGTGGAAATGGGGTTTTTATTTCCAGAGCTGCCAATGCACCAATGTGAAAGATGAAAAATCTAAACAGCCATCAGCATGAAAAGAAACTCGTAGAGCCTCAGGACAGGCTGCAATAGCATGTCTTAACTGAGCATCACATCAAAAATGTTAATATAAATGATACTTCTCAGGCACATAATGATACTTGCCAGGCATAATGGCACATGCCTGTAATCCCAGCACTCAAGAGGCAGAGGCAGGAGGATCACTGAGTTCAAGGCCAACCTGGTCTACAGAGCGAGTTCCAGGGCAGCCAGGGCTAACCCTGCCTTAAAAAAAACAAAAATAGCTGGGCGGTGGTGGCGCACGCCTTTAATCCCAGCACTCGGGAGGCAGAGCCAGGCGGATCTCTGTGAGTTCGAGGCCAGCCTGGGCTACCAAGTGAGCTCCAGGAAAGGTGCAAAGCTACACAGAGAAACCCTGTCTCGAAAAAAAAAAAACCAAAAAAACCCAAAATAAATAAATAAATAAAATACAAAGATACTTCTTTAATTAAATGATTGAGCAATAAGTTACAGTAAGTTGCCTCTGTGGAGTCTTGTTTTTACTATTATTATGCAGTATATCTCCCCCTTACATTTATATTTGAATAAAAATATGCAGATCTGTTTTTTTTTTTTTTAAAGACAAAATTCTTTGCAGTATGGCATCTTAGAGCCTGGGAATTTTAATTTCTCCATTTGTTGAGATGTAGGATTTCTTTTTACAGCTTCAAGAGAATATTTAAATATGCTACGTCTATGCACTAACTGCCCCTTTATCAATGGTGTTTACTACTTTTTTTGTTTCTGTCTGGGAGAGTTTGACAAAAGTGAACTTCTCATTGATGTATCCAGATTTAGGATCTCCCGTGTTGCAGGTTCACGCAACATTATAATTCTATAAATAACTAAAGAACTCTGGTACACCAGTGACAGTCTTTTCCTGTGCTTTATTTGTGTGTGTGTGACTTGTTTTGCTCATTCTTTAGAACATTAGGTATAATGGCACACTTTAGAAAATGTGTAAATACTACCCTGAAAACCCCCATGTATTTAAATATTGAAGTGGAAAGTAGTCTTTGTGCCCACTTAGCACCTTACTAAATAATTCAGCTGGCTTTCCCTTATTAAAGAAAAAAAAAAAGCAGTGTGTGGGGGTGGGGGACATCTTTAAAAACTTGCTTTGATGGAGAATGAAAGAGCCTTGGTGTAAAAAACAAAGGTTGTATAGAAAGTAAATAACTGGCTTTCTCCTGAGTGGCTAGATTATTTTATGCTTTGAAAGAGCTAAGAACATATTGCTTTCTTCAGATGTTAATGCAGAAATGTTTTCATCAATTAACATTTGCTAAGAAAAATTTTTGTGTGCGCTGCTTTTCAAATGGAATGATAGATAAAATGGCTGTCTAAGGACTGTTCCAGGGCCTTTTTTTCCCCTTTAATGTCTTAGAGCATAATAATTATGGCATGCCACTTAGGAAGCATGGTAGAAAACAACCACCACCACCCCAAAAAAAAGTTACTTGCGAGAAAATTTTGCTGTAGGTAACTTCAAATTAAATGAAAAGAACATCACCCACAAATCATGCTAATTTCCTCCTTCAGAGTTTGACCCAATATGTACACCCCAGGGTAGGGACATGGGGAGAAACAGCAGAAGGTAGGGCACAGGGAGTGTTTCAGAGGCCCCAGAGCTAACACTGCATCCTCTGCCCGAGGCTGCTCCCTCATTCCAGCTCCATTTTCTTCACCGGCACCAAAGCCATCACCATCCTGTGAGGATCTACTCAAGCCTCACTTAATCTGTACAGTGATGTTTGGGTGATACGCTTGCTTCCCCTTTGCAGGTGAGGAAACAGATCTAAAGCTGACAGAACCTCAAAAGGACACGAGGGAGGCAATCCCAGGCTGTCTCCTCCATGGTCCATATACCCAGCCTCTGCCCACTCAGAAGGAACATGCTTCTCGGGTGAGGGTGTCTGAACAGGAAACTGGCAGAGCACCTTCCCTCTGTTAACCCCTGGTAGTTTTGTTTTCTTTCCTTTTTTTCTATTTCTTTGTTTTTATTTTTTGAGATGGGGTCTCTCTGTGTAGCATACACTATCCATAACTCACTATGACATAGTGACTATGTACAGATTGGCCTCAAACTTAAGTGTCTCTTGCCTCAGCCTCCACAGTGCTGGGAATTATAGGCTTGTCCAACTTTGCTCACTAATTTTTTGTGCAGTTTTGTTTTACTAAAGATTAGTTATTATGCCGGGCACTGGTGGCGCACGCCTTTAATCCCAGCACTTGGGAGGCAGACGCAGGCGAATCTCTGTGAGTTCGTGGCCAGTTTGGTCTACAAGAGTTCCAGGATAGCCAGGGCAGTTACACGGAGAAACTCTGTCTCAAAAAAAATAAAAATAAATAAATAAATAAATAAAATTTAGTTACAATACTTTCTTCCTTCTTCTCTCAGATCCCCTCCTTCCAATCCTTCCCTTGTCCCCATCCACTCTCAAATTGATAATTTTTTATTATTGTTATATACATTATATACAAATATAACCTGCTGAGTATGTTTTGTTTTGCTGTTTGTGTTTATATGGTTTTAGAGTTGACTACTTTGCCTTGGATAACCAGTTAGGGGGACTATTTCTCCCTTTCTCCGAATAATTAGTTGCCTGTAGTTTTTTGTCTAGGGGTGGGACACCACAAAATATTATTTTCATTGTTTTCATTTATGTATATATGTGTATGCCACTGTGTGCATGTGCACACAGTGGCCAGGAGAGAGTGTCAGACCTCTTGAAGATGGCGCTCTGGACAGCTGTGGGTCACCTGACTTGGGTGCTTGGAAGAAAACTTGGGTCCTCTGCAAGAGCAGCAAGTACTCTTCACTACTGAGCCATCAGTCCAGCCCCTGTATTGTTTGGAGTAAAATACTCCTGTGTAAGGGTAAGGCCACAGAGTTACAGAAAGGAGGGCAGGACACAGGCGAAAGTGTCAGGTGTATCTTGGACAAAGAAAAAAGGAAGGAGTTTAGATGAAGATAGCCTATGCAGAAAATGGAAAACAAAGTGAAAATAGACTTGAGGGCTATAGTAACGTGATCAGCATGCTTGCTAAAGCAAAAACCACAGAGTCAGAGTCAGGTCACGCAGTATTTCATTTTACACACTAATTAACCTGGGCCCAGAGATGGTTTTAGTCTGACCAATCCATTTAAAGATCAGTAAATACAGGGTCAGAAAGATGAAATGCTTTGTCTGAGATCCCAAAAAGTGAGACTAGCCCGTCGGGACATAGCCAGACTGCCTGGCTTGGGGTTCGGTGCTCTTCACCAGCCATGTAAAACACAACTTAGCAGCTTTAAGCACACAAGTACTCTAAGTTACAACTCAATTTCTAGAACACAATAATAATCTGAAGACCAAATATAAAAAGTAACAATTTACCCTCCACTTGAGAGCCGAATAGTACTGTGTAGAAGCATCCACAAAGTAGTCATTTAGTTATACATGGAGGTGAGTTCTTAGGATCTTTGCATAATTGTTTTCTAATGTAGTTCTTCATTTCTTCCTTCTTTTTATTTGTTTATTTTTATTTATTTATTTATTTGTTTGTTTATTTGTTTGTTTGTTTGTTTGTTTTTGAGATAGCATCTATCTCTGTAGGCCTAGGCTGGTCTCAAACTTGCCCCCTGACACACTGTTCCAAAGTACTGGTAACAGGGACGAGCCATCTCCAATAATTTAATTCTTACAAACATTTCAGATTTTATACTATTTTAGTCTCAGAAACCTTAATTGGACATCTATAAACATGCAGCAAACAGGAACATCACTAATATTTATGTCATCCATCAGCGAGTTCAAAAAGATTGGGCGGAAAGTCTGAGGTACCGGTTATTTGGGCAGTTTTAATTTATAATCTCTAATGTTCCTCCTAGTCCCGAAGCTGTGTAATTTAAAAAACCAAGTAATAAATCAAATAATATCAAATTAGAATATTTGATGTAAACATATGTGACCAAGACAACCACAGTGCATTCCTACAATAAGACTGACAAGGCCGGTCCTTCTTAATGCAAAGATGAGCTTGAGGAGAAGCTGAGCAAGCTGATTGAACTAATGTGGCCTTTCCAAGCAGAGGCATTGTCAAGCCTGCAGTAAACCAACAGCAGGAAGAGGAAACCGATAGGTGTGAAGTGGGACCTGGGCCTTAACCCCTCAAGTCCGGTAGCATCCCTGTGCTGAAGTTCAGACGTCACACAGCGCTGCAAAGTTAGTAACTAATGCTTAGAAGAAGTGGGGCGGTTTAGAGACCTCATTCCATGGACAGGTGACAGAGGCCAGGCAAACGGTAGATGACTTTTCCAAAGCCACACACTAAGTCATTGGAAACAGGATTTTAAGATCGGGGATTTGTTTATTTATTTTTACTTTTATCTGCATTGATTTTGTGCCGAATTTATTCCCATACCATAGGTTTTTGTTCCTTCAGCTTCTTCTGGGATGTCTTTTCTTCTGAGCAACCTCCCCTTCTAGCTTTCAAACAGTTTGTTCCTTTGCAACATGGCCGGGAATCACGTGTACGGATAGGTTAATCCCTCCAGGAGCTCTGTAAATTCGTCGGGCATCTTAGGTGCTGTGTTCACTGGATGTGTTCAATGACTAGAGAACCCACATCTAACCCCTTCAGTTCAGCATCACTGCATTTTTAAGCATGTGCAGCCAAAATTCCGCACTCTTTTTAGGCCACCAGCTCTGTGTCCAGCCGCGCTGTTTGGCCTGGGCGCACCTACCCACTCCACCATTATACCTCTGGAACGACACACATTGCTCCTTTAAAGTGACATCTTTTAGATACCTGGTGGCTTTTCAGATATGGTACCCTTGATAGCCTGGGCAGTTTCTTGTGTGTTCTTAAAGTGAACAGGAAGATTTGAACCTCTTGATTCGAATGACTTTATAGGATTTTCTGGGTCAAGAGAGTAGTGACCATCTTCACAGGTCACACCTCAGGCCACTTACAGGAAGAGGCAACACCAGGGCTGCTAGGAGAATTTCTAAAATGAGGATTTCTATTTGGCCATAAATGCACTAATGTTGTGTGGGGTCAGTGTCTCTCTTTTGTCATCTCTCTTCTGTGCAGAAATCTTCTGGCTTGCTTCATTGTGTATTTTTGTTGTTTCTGTTTCACATTTACAACGTGAGGATGGGTCCAAAGACGACCACTTTCCCCAGCAGCATCACAGACAAACACCTTGACTGTCCTCAGGAGGGAACGTGCACTGTAATGGTGAGTGATGGGTGAACTGGAGATTCACCTGGGACTCTGTGAGGGCAGGAGATCTCAGCGTTCATCAAGACAAACAGAAAGCAAAAGAGTAAAATCAGAGTTTAATTTACCGGAGACTTATCTCAAGTTCCTGGGACTCACAAAAGAGAAAATAAGAAAGAAAAAAAACCCTAGAAAATGAAAACAGGAAAATAAAAGTTTATCTACAGATATTCCAATAAAGCTAAGATGTTTAAACGTCCTAGTTAGCTTCAGCTATCAAATTGATACAACCCACAGTCACCTAGGAAGAGGGAACCTCAAATGAAAAAATGCCTAGATCAGATTGACTTGTGTCTGTGTTTGTGAGGCATTGTCTTAATTGGTAATAAATGTGGGAGGGTACAGATCACTGTGGGCAGTGCCATCCCTAAGCAGGTGAGCCTGGGCTGATAAGAAGGGTGGCTGAGCAAGCTAGAAGGAGCAAGTCAGTAAGCAGCAGTCCTCCATGATTTCTGCTTCAAGCACCTATCTTGAATTCTTGCCTTAGCTTCTCTGGATGATAAACCGTAACTTTTAAGATGAAATAAACTCTTGTCTCACCAAGCTGATTTTGGTTAGTGTTTTATCACAGCAACAAGAAGCAAGCTAGAACACCAAACATGCCCCACCACACCAGCCCGTTATTAAACACAACAACATGATTTCTAAAGCACTTACTATGAATTCTTTAAAGCTAATGTCATCCTACTATTACATAAATTTGAAAGTGCAAATATAGAAAAATAAACACATAGGAAAATATATATTATCGATAAGTATAACAATGTTGATAATTCAGAGAAACTTTAGGGAGACTTTGTGATAGAGACTGTTCGTTATCTTGTAAATCTTGGTAGGAGATCAGGTAACAGGAGGTTCTCAGCCCAAGATTAGCTTCTCTCCCATACCTGCTTTAATGATCATAAACAGCTAAAACAGAAGCAGACATGGAAAAGTTACAATATTGGCTTCATATTCCCCATTAAGATGCCAAAATTTAAATTCTATTCACCAATTATGCAATGTTTGTAGTTTAATATTTTTCTCTAGTAAATTCCTGGATTTCCTGTTGTGAATCAGTTTTCTTTGGTATTTTTTAATGTTTAATAAATGAGACCTAAATCCCATGAAATGTCATTTGGAGGCTTTTCAATCATGACAAAATTACTTCCAGATTTACTGTGTTCATATAAGAGAGTTTTAAAGTTGTGTTTGTCATTATTGAGAAGGGTTTATTTGTAATAGCTTTATTGAGTCATAATTTTATTCAACAAAAAGTATCCATTATAACTATATAGTTTTTTTTTAAAGAAAAATACATTGTACAGACATCACCACTCTCCAGTTTGAGTATATTTCTGTCCCTAGAAAACCTTCACTCATAACTCCTGCTTAGTCCTTCCATAGCAGGCCAAGGGTAATCACTGATGATAGATTTTAAACTTTGTGGAAGTTTTATGTAATAGACATCATACCACATGTGTCCTTTCTACATGGCTTTGCTTCCTCTTAACATGTTTTTAGAGGTTTATCCATCTATCATGTATCTATAGCTCATACTTTTTATAGCAGAATAGTATTCTACTATGCCAATAATCATTTGAGGGATCCTTGGGTTATTTCAAGGTTTTCACTCTAGTAATTTCTATTATTTTTCATGTATATGCTTATATAACATAGATTTTCCTGAAGACAATTGAAAGGTCATATGATAAACTTATATTTATGTTTTTAAGAAACCATCACATCATTTTTCAAAATAGTTTTGCCATTTTACTTTCTAATCAGAAATTTATAACCACTCTGGTACTCCATTGTGGTTTTAATTATGATTTCCCTGATGATGAGAATATCTTCATGTGCTTACTGGTCACTTGAATACTGGACTAGTGATATGTTTATTAGAATACTTTCTACTTAAAATGATGATTTTGTTTTTAAGTGTGTATGTTTGTCTTTGCATTGTGTCCCGGTGCCTGTGCCCTCAGAACCAGATGTGTCATACCTCAGTTGTGAGCTACCTCATACCAGTGCTGGAAAGTAAACGGGTCCTCCACAAGAGCAGTCAGTGCTCTAACCACTGGGCAATCTCTCCAGCCTCTGCCTTCCCATTTTCCAGTTGAGTTGCTTGGCTTATTTTCGATGTGCCCACCCCTCTCATAGTCCTGCATTTGTCTTTTCATTCTTACTGGTCTGTTGCTGTCTTCTGAAGGAAAAGTGATGTCATTTTGATAAAACCTAATTTATTAACTTCTTTTTTATAACTCCTGATTTTGGAGACATAACCAGGAAAGCTTTGCCAAAATCAAGGTCACAAAGATTTTCTACTCTCCTGTCGGAAGCCTTACAATTCCGAGCTCTCACATGTAGGTGTGTGGTGGATATTGCATTTTTTCTGCCCAGTGTGAGTTAAGAATTGGGCTCACTGCTGTGCACATGGACAGTCAATATCATCATCTCAACAGCATTTCTTGAAAAGACTCTCCCCATTGATCTGCCTTGGCAGATCTTTGTTGAAAGGAACTGACCACAATGTAAGGGCTAATTTTTGGACCTGCTTTCCCATTGATCTACAGGGCATCATGCCAATATTGTATTTATTGTTGCAGCTTTATAGTAAGATTTACAAATAAATATTGTAATTACTCTGTTCTTCCTACAGAAATTGGTTTTGAGAGTCTTGTTTCTCTGTTTCCATTTTAAGATGATCAATTGCTACAACAATGCTTACTGGGATTTTGGCAGGGATCATATTGAATCTATAGATTCAAATTGACTTTGAAAATGTTTGCATAAATATTGCATTTTTATTGTTGTGAATAGTAATGTTGTGAGTAGAATTTTTGTTGATTTTTGTTGACTAGTTCTAACTCATGCATGTGTATTCCTTAGGATCTTTTATAGACAGGACCATGTCATATGCGAATAAAGGAAGGTAGCTTTAGTTTCTTTCCCTTTCCAATCTATATGCCTTTGGATCTTGTTATTCCCTCCTCATTACACTGGGTAGAATGTGCAGCACAGTGCTGAACAGTAAGGATGCCTGTGAATGTCCTTGTTCGGTTCTCCAATTCAGTTACTAAGTCCTTTTTTCTTTGCTTTCAAGATGAGATGCACACACTGTGTCTCAGTTTTAGGGGAACCAAGTTAGTCTTTCATCATAAACACAGTGTTGGCCATGGGTTTTCACACATGTTCCTTATGATATGAAGGGAGTTCCCTTCTACTGCTAATTTACTGAGCGTTTTATTATAAATTGATGTGTTTTTCTTATCACTGGCTTTTCTGCATCCATTCACCCCCTACCACCTATTTAAAAAATTTACCAAACTATAGGAAAGCAGGGCAGTTTCTGACTCCTGGTCTATGGCAGTGCAGTGTACTAGCAATGCTGTTCATTCATTCTCCCTGTCCACCTTCACAGGTGTGCAAAGCTGTAACAAGCTACACAGGGGCCCTGGGAGGACAAAGTCAGGAGAGCAGGTGTGCCGAGGAAATGGTGGCCCAGGGAGAGAAGACAGGGTGGAGAGAGCTCTTGCATGTGACTGACTCCTCCCTT
Source organism: Peromyscus aztecus (assembly GCA_902168405.1). Lineage (NCBI taxonomy): Eukaryota > Metazoa > Chordata > Mammalia > Rodentia > Cricetidae > Peromyscus > Peromyscus aztecus. Next base: position 36,725 of record CABHPQ010169735.1, read on the forward strand.
CTCAGTCTCATCAGGATGAAGCAGAGAGAGAGAGCCCTAGAGTTAGGAATATAAGGGGTCTTATTTTCTGATTATTTACTTTAGGAAAAACTTCAAAGAGCCTTTTGTAACAGCAAATTCCTATTTAGTAATCATCTGTAATCACGGTTAATGATCATTTGATATCCCAGGATGACACTGAGTAAAGAGCTATATGTTAATCAACTTTCAGTTGCCACAATGAATATTTAACATCATCAGCTTCTAAAGAGAAAAAAAAATTTTTTTGGCTCATGTTTTTAGTCCATAGTGGTCTGGCCCCATTGCCTTGGGGCCTGGGCCAGCATCATGGTGGGGAGCACAGGAGGAGGCCAGGAAGCTAGAAAAGTTAGAAGACGGGAACTCCACAACTCTATGATCCCCTTCAAAGGCATGTTACCACCACCGGGCAACAGTGGCCCTCTGGGGAACAGGCCTTAACAGAGGGGTCTTGGGGGCAATAGTCCAGATCCAAACCTCAGCACTCTGCTTTCCAAGGGGGGCTGCTGAGCGGTTCCCTGCCCTTGTCTGATTGTCCTTGTCTGATTGTCCTTTCTTGCTCTGATGTCACACAAAGCTGGTTGCTCTGTGGGTTGTATTAGCACATTCTCAATATAGGTCCATCTATGAGGATGGTCGCAATCAGTTTTGAAGGACAGTTTTGCTAGACACAGCATCTTTGCTTCACATTTTTTTCTTTGAGTATTTTAATATATATATCCTATTTATTACCATTTCGTGTCATGGCACAAGTGCAGAGGTCAGAAGAATTCCTTCCAGGAATTGGGTCCCTCCTCCCACTGTGAGTTCGAGGCATTGAAGTCTGGCCATCAGACTTGGCAGCAGGTACCCTCACTGCTGAGCCATCTCAGAAGCCTGGCATGTTCGTTTTTGTTTAACTGCCTACATGAAGGTCTCTAATGGGAAAGGAGGACCTTAGTTTGCTGGTGCCTCAGTTGAGCTGGGTCTCCCCACCACTGCTCACAGAACCAGAAGGCTCATATTCAAGTGGCTCATAGAAGAAGAAGAAGAAGAAGAAGAAGAAGAAGAAGAAGAAGAAGAAGAATTGGAGCTGGGCATGGTGGCACATGCCTTTAATTCCAGCATTTGAGAGGCAGAAGCAAGTGGATCTCTGTGAGTTCAAGGCCAGCCTGGTCTACAAATTGAGTTCCAGGAGAGGCAGGGCTGTGTGTGTGTGTGTGTGTGTGTATGTGTGTGTGTGTGTGTGTGTGTGTATGTCAGGAGCAGAGCTGGAATGTGCATGTGAGTTCCGGTGTTTGCAGGGACCAGAGGTCGGACCCCTTGGAGCTGGAGTTACTGTTTGTTGTTTAGCTGTTAGACATGGGTGCTGGGAACTGAACTCAGGTCCTCTGTGAGAGCAGTAAATGCTCTTAACCACTGAGCTAGCTCTCCAGCCCCGAAGTGGTATTCTGAGGTAACAAATGGGGGTGTCCTTCAATAGCAGCTGAGGCAACATCAGGGCCAAGGCAGCTTGCTTGCTAAGTTCTGTATTGCCAGAAGACTCTGGCTGACGCCATTACAGTTACAGGTAAACAGCCAGTGACTGGGCTACCTTAAATTAGGACTCCATAAGGTTGTTTCCAGGAGGGGACAAAGGCTCATGAGTCATGCAGGGCTGTCTGCTTCAAAAACTGTGGGGATAGGTCTAGGAAGTATGACCATCACACACAACAGATGTCTGTTACACATACCAAATGTCTGACGGCTTTCTGATTTTTGTGAAATTATTCAGTTCTAATGATCTTATCTTGTTTTGAGAGACAGCATCACTTTGGAGCTTCATATGAAAACAAAATTTAAGTGACTCTTATTCGAACGTCTTGGCAAAGTTGCATTCCAATCGCTTTCCCTATAAACAGAGTTCTACAGCCTTCGTTGTGAAGAAGGCACACGAATCCATTTCTTTTCATGCATGTTTCCACGAATGTTCCCATGTTTCCAGGGCTTTGCTGTCTTTGAAGGCTACAGAGGAGAAATCTCTGCTCTGCACAGATTCTCATTTTCCACATTGAATATTTAATTTCATCTTTTTCTAATTACCTCCCTACATTACTGATTCCTATCTGTCATAGCTGGAAATCAGCTTCCTGTAAGGACTATAATGATTAATGAACACATGCTTCTCTTACTGTGTGGTATACTTCTGGGGCTCCAGGCACTCCAAGGGATAGTCTTGGACAGACCAGGGAACATATCCTCTTGGGGAGAATGTTCACACAGAAACAGCTACACCAGGAGGTAAAACGTCAAGTGTCACAATAATATGAAGACAGAGGGCGGCCTGAGATTGGTGGTTGGGGACAGGGTTTGGAAACCCGGTTGGGTCTTTAGGGTGGTGAAGGATTTGCGTGTTTCAGACAATGTGGCTGAAGGTGAGGCATAGACGATCCTGAACCGCCTGAGCTATTTCTGAACCCTAGCCATTGTCCCTGGGCTCAGCACTGCTGTGCTTTTCCTCATTCACCACCTGCCTGCTTGTGTAAACAGTCTTCTTCAGTGATAGCAGCTACCAGCGCTGATGTATTTTCAGTTTCTGTTTTTACTGCTCCTACCTACTGTAGAGATACCAGAGAGAGACATCTTCTAGTCCTTCCTTTCTATGGCATATTTCAAAAGGACATTTTTCACTAATCATCTTGAGCTAACACGAAAATGGTAAACACCATGCCATCTTCCCAGCCTTTGCAAGGGTCAGGTCAACTTTCTGCACTGGGGCTGGAGAGTTCCTTGGGGTTCTGCTGTTCACTTCTGATCCTGGGGTATCACCCAACCTCTTCATTCTTTGTAAACCTTGTCCACCATCAGCCTAAGCAGAGGCCGCCTCTTTCTACCAAGGCTACCCATCAGCCAGCCTAGAATATTTGCACACAGCTCCCTCTGCTCAAGTAGGCCATTTGCATTTCTATGGCTCCTCAGGCGAGCTGACAAAGGTTCCCTCCCCTAGGAAAGCCTGGAATTGGGGGTGTCTCAGCTTCCTTTCTATTGCTGTTATAAAATGCCTGACACAAGCAACTGAGGGGGGAAGGGGTGACTCCGGTGCACAGTCCCAGGTTATAGCCCAAACACAGGGAAGTTACAGCAGCAGGTGCTCCACACAGCTGCCATAACACCCAGTCAGGGAGCAGAGAACCCAAGGGATGCTTGTCTCCCCTTTCCATTTCGTGCAGGGTCCAGCCCCAGAAATGGTGCAGATTCCATCCCAGGTAGGTAGGTCTTCCCACATCCTTACAGGAAGCTGACTTCCAACCATGGCAACTATTTTTTCTGGGATTCCTGAGTGCTCAGAGTGGAGCAGGGGTCTCTGATTCTTGTGCCTTCTCTTGGGCTCTTTTCCTTCTGTTGGTTTGTCTTGCCCAACTTGTGATAGTTTTTGTTTTATCTTACTATATTTTATTCTGTTATATTTTTTTAAAAAATGAATGAATGAATGAAAACCTAGCCACTAGGATAAAGATAACAACTGAACTGTCACTTGTACCTGCTGGGAGCAGGAAAATCAGTTTCTCCAATGGAGTGACACTGGGTATATCAACCACTCCAGGGCAGATCTCATGTCCAGGAGTCGTTGACCAACATATAACAGACCCCACAGTATTTTTGTATGCTTTTATTTGGTTACAGGGCTTTTGTCTGTTGGTTTGGTTTGGTTTGGTTTGGTTTGTTTTTTTTTTTTTGGGGGGGGGGTGTTTCATTGGTTTGGGAGGGTTTGTTGTATTGGTTTTTCAAGAAAGTTGGGTAGGTAGGGAGGAGGAGAGGATTTGGAATGACTTGGGGGAGGGGAAGAATATGACCAAAATATATTTAAATTTAAAAAATTGTTTTAAACAAAAAATATTTAAAAAATAATTAAGCCCTATAATCAGCATGTCAGGGATAGCCATGATTAATTGCTTATTGATGATGTAACATTGGTCAGTTTACTGAAGCTCTTATTGCCTCATGTTTCTCATTTTAAATGTGAGAAGACTCTGAATATGACAGTCTTCTAGTGAATAAATTTATTCACATAAAAATTAAAAACTTTTTAAAAAATCTGTATATATATTATATATATAATATATATTATATATATA
>CABHPQ010169736.1:0-18341 GCA_902168405.1 Peromyscus aztecus
CCTGGCGCCCCGAGAATCGGCCCTGTTGACCCCCTGCTCTCTCTTCTCTGCCCGCAGAGTTCACCTTCCAGCAACCCTACGACCAGGCCCACCTGCTGGCCGCCATCCCTCCGCCCGAGGTCCTTAACCCCGCCGCCTCGCTGCCCACCCTCATCTGGGACTCGCTCCTGGTGCCCCAAGTGCAACCGGTTGCTTGGGCCACCCTCCCGCCGCGGGAGAGCCCCAGGGCGGCAGAGCTGACCTCGCTGTCCGATGAAGACAGCGGCAAAAGCTCGCAGCCGCCCAGCCCGCCCTCGCCGGCGCCCTCGTCCTTCTCCTCCACTTCGGCTTCATCCCTGGAGGCCGAGGCCTTCATCGCCTTCTCTGGCTTGGGTCAACTGCCCAAGCAGCTAGCCAGGCTCTCGGTGGCCAAGGACCCCCAGTCCCGGAAGGCCTTCAATTGCAAGTACTGCAACAAGGAGTACCTCAGCCTGGGCGCCCTGAAGATGCACATCCGAAGCCACACGCTGCCCTGCGTCTGCGCGACCTGCGGCAAGGCCTTTTCCAGGCCCTGGCTGCTGCAGGGCCACGTCCGCACCCACACTGGTGAGTGTTCCCACAGCTGCCTCTCATCTCTCTGCCGCCCTGAGTGCTTGGCCTCTGACTGGTGGACTCACACTTGCTTCTGGTGCAACCAAGCAGATGGCAAAGTAGTAAGACGCTGGTTCTCCTGCACCCTGCTCCTTGCTGTTAGGGCCGGGAGTAAGGGGGTGCCCTCCGGCTCCCCACTCTCAACCCAGACAGACAGAATATTGTTAGATTGCTCCACCTGGTCTTGAAGGTTGAGACCATCCTCGGTCTCCCCATTTCTGAAATGCCCAAGAACAAACACTTGGTGGGATTTTTGTGTATGGTGAAGTACTGGGTGCAGGTGCCACGCTAAACTCAGAAGTGACTTTGCTAGTCTCTCAGCCTCAGAACGTGTGGAAAACTTCTAGAAGTGAGGGAACAGCATTAGCCTGTCCGTGATAGTGGGGATTCCCGTGTAGGGGTAATGTTTGGAAAGAGTGTTGAGGATGAAGTTTCAGGGGCCACAGCTATCAAGCTTTGGGGTGTGAGCTGGCTAGTTGGAGCTGTGCATTTCCTGTTGTGGCCAGTGTTGGAATAGTAAGGCTGAGAGGTGGGGTGCCATTTGCAGGTCTCACTGATGTCCTTACTGCATGAATGAGGCTACCCATTTCTCTTCCTCCAGGCACCTACTGCCTGAGATTTAACTGTAAAGTCCCAACAGCCTGGCCTTTATTCTGCACCGCGGCTAAGCCAAGGGGCTGTACTTTGGGGAGAGCTGAAGCCCTCAGGGGTCCTCGGCTGTGGCCCATCCAGAAGGACTTTGTTTTGATGTGAAGGCATGGCTCAGACAAAACCCTTGTTGAAATGTACCACCCTGTCCTTGGGAGTCCCATTGTGTGTCTTAATGGTGGCCCAGGGGGTGGGGGCCTGCAGGGTTAGAGCAGGTGCATGGAGCAGTGGTGCCCAGCACCTGTTCTGGCCGCAGCTGCCGGCTCACTGCATGGCAGGCCCCTCTAATCCAGGGGGTATCGCATGTACAGTGCCCCCCTCAGTGGCCTTTGTCCCAGCCGGCCTGGTGCCGATTTCACACTTGCCAGGAACACCATAAAGGCGTCTGGGGGTCGGAGATCTGTGAGGAGTGGGGGATCTACACTCCTGCACATTTTCTCAGACCCCCCCAACTCCATCTCACTCTGTTTTGTCTGTTCCTCCCCCCTTTGTTAAGATTTACCCCAGCTCACCCATTCCCTTGCTAAACTGACAGGTTAGTCCTTGGGAGTGGTCCCCTCCCCTAACTTGTAGGGACCTCCAGATCTCTGCATCGGCAGCACTGAGTTACCAAGGAGTAAGTGGAGGGGGGGTTCTTGCTGGGAGCCTCACACTGGGCTTCCTTCCCCAGTCCTAAAAGTGCCACCTGCGTAGCCACAGGCTTCTGTGGGTATGTGCCCCCTGCTCAGTGAATACCTGCTGAGTGGGTGGATCCCACAGGAGCCCTGCTGAGATTCCCTCCATCCAGAAGCCCAGCACACCGAGGAGGCATTCATCAGCCCTCCCTCGAATTCCAGCACTAGCCTTAAGCAAAGGGCACCGCCTGTGGGTAGCAGGCCCGGAGGGAGGGCTGCCTTGCTTTGTTTGAAAAGGCGTTCCACATCATAGCATCGTGCTTGGCACATAGTAGGAGTGCAGCAGATACTTGGGTTTTGTGTTGCCCAGCTTGTCTGGGTTCAGACCAGAGACCCTCTTTCCTCTGTCTCCATTGCTGAGATGGTAAGTGTGGACCGCCATGCGCAGGTCCCTTTTTATTTACATTTTTTAAAGTGCATTTATTAATTCTACAAGCTTTTTTTTGGGGGGGGGCGTTGGTTTTTCTTTTTCTTTTTTTTTTTTTTTCCTTTGAGACAGGGTTTCTCTGTGTAGTTGGTACCTGTCCTGGAGCTCACTCTGTAGACCAGGCTGGCCTCGAACTCACAGAGATCCACCTTCCTCTGCGAGTGCTGGGATTAAAGGCGTGCGCCACAACCGCCCAGCTATCTACAAGCATTTATTAAATACTTACTGTACTCTTAGCCTATGCTACAGCCTTGGCTGGCGCGATGGGATGTCAGGATCCCAGGTGTCTGTAAACCCCCAGGCTGGGCCTTAAAGTAGGCTGAGGAGAGGTTCCCCATTGGTCCTATGGGGAAACAGCCAAGATTTGGGATTGCAAAGCTCTGGGCTGCTGGCCGGACGCAGAGGAGTGGCCTCCCTGGCTCTGGGTGGGGGTGGGGAGGCCTCTCCAGGCTGCCTCCTCAAGCTTTGTCCTAGACAAAGTAAATCAAGGATTGACTTCAAGGCTGATAATAGGAACACCAGCCACAGTTCCCCCTGCCTACGGCAGTGGCTAAAACCGAGGGCTGTGGAGGCCTGGTGGGTGACTGGAGCCTGCTGCTTAGCTTCCGTGCCTCGGTTTCTCTGTCTGAATGGTAGGGCTGCAGAAGGGTCAGACAGTGAGAAGTGGTCAGTGCCTGGCAGCATGTGTCTGAGTTTACCCTGCCCTGGGAGGGGGTGTGGAGATGGTCCGGGCTGCGTACGGGAAGCCCACGACCCTCACCCAGCGCAGGCCCGGGCGCAGTGGGTGTCGTGGGGCCTGGCTGTACTTGGCCTTCCGAGGTGCGTCAAGGCTGCTCTGTCCGGGCCTTCTTCCTAACCATTGCACCTCTCCCCAGGTGAGAAGCCCTTCTCCTGCTGCCATTGCAGCCGTGCCTTCGCTGACCGCTCCAACCTGCGTGCCCACCTTCAGACCCACTCAGACGTGAAGAAGTACCAGTGTCAGGCGTGTGCCCGCACTTTCTCCCGAATGTCCTTACTTCACAAACACCAAGAGTCTGGCTGCTCCGGAGGCCCACGCTGACCCTGTTCCCTCCATCCTTTCTGACATCTCCTGGTTCCCTGGAGCCGGTCCTCACTGCCAAGCCTCCCTCCTGGACATCATCCTCCCAGCCTTCATCCCGGGACCTGTGGAGGCCATGTCTGGCCCTGGTTTCTGCTTGGCTTTCTTGGCATTTTCTCCAGATGACAGATGAAAGGCAGAGCGCCTTGGTTCCCTCCCAGAGCCACCCTTCAGTATTCATGAGGTATAGCCTCTGGACACAGCTGCTTCGAGCCATAGGACTAAAGCCAACCCACTGGCTGGGAAGCTTGAACCCCACTCAGGGGCCCCCTACTTCCCTACCTCCCCCAAGGACCCTTCAGGCCAACTTCCTCGAGGTACAACGGACTATGCAATAGTCACCCCCGCCACATCCACGCCCCAGCAGGGTGGTTGCTGCACACATGTCCAGGTGCCCCTGGGCAGCTGTTTCAGCCCCGCCCCCACTTGTCTCGGTGACACCTGTTTCACCGCAGTTTAACTAAGAAGGGACCATGAGTAATGGTCATCACTTGTTAGGGGCCAAGTGGGGGGCTTCAGCCTGGCCAATGTGTCTCCCAGAACTATTTTGGGGCCCAACAGGTGGTCCTGGGAGGAAGATGTTTACATTTTAAAGGTATTTATATTGTAAGCAGCATTTTGTATAGTTAATATGTACAGTTTATTGATATTCAATAAAGTGGTTAATTTATATACTAAAAACTGGTGGTGTTGAAGGGACACATTAAAGGGACTTAGGGGGGAGAGAGGCGGGGGTCTTAAGTCCTGTGCTTTGGAGTTCTAACTGGAGTGCCTGGCCTGGGTGTCTGTCCAATCCAGGGACTGTACAAGCTTCCCCACACTCCTGAGGTCCTCTAGCATAGGAAGCTGCTTCTCCGCCTTATCTACAGCCTGGCCCTGTGCTGGGGCTCCACTAGAGCAGGTCGTTGGGCAGGACTAGCTGCCCCTCCCAGCTGAAGGAGGATGCCTTTCCTGTTCCCAAGGGCCTCCCTGTCAGGCAGGCCCACACCTCTGTCTGGCTGCTGGGTACCAAATGGCCTTTGATGCAAGGAAATGGGCTGGCTGGAGCCAGGAGGGTGAGAAGCCAGGCCAAAGGGTAGGGGTCACTCAGCTTCCTGCTCAGAGGACCAGAGCTGGGGCAATTCACCTCAGGCTAGTTGGTGCTGGTGACCTCAACTCTGAGGGCCTCCTGGGGCCGAGAAAAAATGAGTGTCCCGTTCTGAGCACAAAGGGTGCCGAAGGTGCCAGCTTCCTGTGGGGAGCGGGGAGCAGGCGTCGGCCTGTGGAGATGCAGCACAGCCCAGCTCCAGCCTGGCTGGGGGTGGGGAGCTTTCAGCTCCAAAGGAGAGATGAGTCTTCTAAACAGGAAATGGTGACCCGCAGGCGGGAGCAGCCTAATGACTTACAGCTTTCCTCCCAAAAGGAAAAAAAAAAAAAAAGGTTCTCTAACAATTGCCAAATTGTGGTAGGCCTCCCTGAAGGGAGGTTAGTGAGGTGGGTGCTGGGGGCTGGGCACCAGCTGGCTCAAGGCCTACTGTGTCCCCAATAGGTTTCTCCACAGTAGGTTGATCGGAAAGTGACTTCACCGGGGCCTGCAGGGATGGGATGGGCCTCTAGGACCAGACTCAGCGCTGAGGGCCTGGCCCCAGGTCCTGCGCCTTGGTCAGCCTGGCTCCGAGCGTGCTGGGAGTCAGGTAGGCCTGGCTCCTGGCCCTGACTCTCACCTCTCCCGGCCAGAAGCGAGCCAGATTCCCTCTGCTCTCAGCCCCAGTTTCTGGCTCTAGAAATCGGAGGCAACAGTGCCTGTCTCTGGAGAGACTGTTAACGAGACATTCCTTCACTCATTCAGTGGGTCCTGTGAGCCGGGGTGTGCCTGGCCCTGGGAACAGTCGCTGCACTCAGGAACTTCTGTTCTAGTGGGGGAGACAAAACAAACAAGCGATTAAACACCCTGCTTTCCTGCAGTGGTGCCAGGGTGGAATGAGGCCGGAGAGCTGGAGAGCAGCAGGCGGGGTTCCTACCGAGGCATCCGAAGCCCTCAGGAGGGTTGACATTCCACAGAGAGGGAGGAGGAAGATGGGAAGGTGGAGGAAGAGTGATGGAGTCCTGGGAGGTGGGGAGGGGAGCACGGGGCGGGGGGGGGGGGGGGGGGGGGGGGAGGAGGCTGCAGGGCTGGAAGGAGCTGTCCCTGAGCAAGTACTTGTGGCTGGTGGCCCTAGGAAGCCAGGAGAAGGGGAAGAAAGGGCCTCCAAGGAACCTGGGCCCAGACAGCAGCGTCGGGCTTTTGAGACGGCAGCTGGGAACCAGGTTCCGAGGCTGCATGGGAGAGCAGAGATTAGAGTTTGGGAGGCAAGAGGAGCTAGGAGAAGGGACAAGGGTGGAGGTGAGAGATAGCAGGTGACACATGGCCTGGGCCAGGGCTATGACAGCCTTGGGGATGTGGACTGGCTTAGTGCCCACCCAGCCTGGGGCCTCGTTCGCTTACTCAGGGCTGGTCATGGACCCTAGTGTGTGGGAGAGAGGTCAGAGCTGACCCGAAGGAGTTCCAGCGGGCCTGGAGCTGAGTGGACAGACAGCCCTCTGTAGGAAGAACAGGGGTGGGGACAGCAGAGGATTATTCACAGAAATGTGCAGTTTTTGACAATGTGAAGAGAAAAGGGTGTCCCTAGGAGGGTGCAGGCCATGAAACTGGCCAAGGAGAGGTGAGAGGTTTTGGTTTCTTTTCTTTTCTTTTAATTTTTTGTTTGTTTGCTTGTTCTTTGTTTTTTGTTTTATTTTTGAGACAGGGTCTATGTAGCTCCAGATTGTCCTGGAACAGACTATGTAGACCAGGCTGGCCTCAAACTCAAAGATCCCTCTGCCTCCACCTCCTGAGTGCTGGGATTAAAGGTGTGTGCCATCACACCCAGCATTTATTTTATTTTACTGATTTGTTTATTTTAAAAAAGTTTTTTGAAGCCGGGCAGTGGTGGTGCATGCCTTTTTAATTCCAGCACTCGGGAGGCAGAGGCAGGTGGATCTCTGTGAGTTCGAGGCCAGCCTGGGCTACAGAGTGAGTTCTAGGACAGGCTCCAAAGCTACACAGAGAAACCCTGTCTCGAAAACCAAAAACAAAGTTTTTTGAGGCAGGCTTTCATGAAGCTCAGGCTAGCCACAAACTCTTCAGTTAGTACAGGATTATGTTGAATGGTCTCCCTCTTCCAAAGAGCTTCAGTAACAGATGGGTACGACTGTACCTCGTTTGTGCTCTTCTAAGGATGGACTCCAAACCCTTGTGCATTCTAGTCAAGAAGCACTCTACAAGCCGGGTGGTGGTGATGCACGCCTTTAATCCCAGCGCTCAGGAGGCAGAGGCAGGCAGATCTCTGTGAGTTCGAGGCCAGCCTGATCTATAGAGTGAGTTCCAGGAAAGGCGCAAAGCTACACAGAGAAATCCTGTCTCGAAAAACCAAAAAAAAAAAAAAAAAGAAGCATTCTACTAATGAAGGTGTATTCTCAGCCCCGCCCCCTGTTTGAAGAGACGATATCACTGTGTAGGTTAGCCTCAAACTTGTAACAGGCCTTTTCTGCCTTTGCCTTTTGAATGACGGGATTATAAGCACTGTGGTTTTCTGTGGTGCTGGCATTTAAGGCCCTCACATTCCCTGGGCATGTGCTCCACCACAGTCCCAGCCCATAACGTTGCCTTTTTTTTTTTTTTATTCCAAGACAGGTTTTCTCTGTGTAGTTTCGGTGCCTGTCCTGGATCGAACTCTGTAGACCAGGCTGGACTCAAATTCACAGAGATCCACCTGCCTCTGCCTCCTGAGTGCTGGGATTAAAGGCGCGCGCCACCATCGTCCTGCACCATTTTTTTTTTAAAGTACAAGGCCACCTAGGCCCAGAGGCTTACACCAGCACTCTGAAGGTTTAGGCAAGAAGATTAAGGTTCAGGCCACAAGTTCAAGATCTGCCTGAGCTACATAGTAAGACCTATCTCAAAAAGAAAAACAAAACAAAAACCCAAGTGTGGTGGCCCACACCTTTAATCCCAGGTCTTGGGGGACAGAGGCAGGTGGATCTCTGTGAGTTCAAGACAAGTCTGATGTACAAAGCAAGTTTGTGCTGGCTAGTTTTATGTCAACTTGACAAAAGCTAGAGTCGTTTGGGAAGAGGGAGCCTCAATTGAGAAAGTGGCCCATAGGATGTTCCTGTGGGCAAGTGGTGAGGGGCATTTTCTTGGTTGATGACTGATGAGCGAGGGTCCAGGGCCGCCCCTGGGCTGGTGGTCCTGGGTGGTAGACAAAGGCAGGCTGAGCCAGACAGCGGTGGCGCACGCCTTTAATCCCAGCACTCGGGAGGCAGAGCCAGGTGGATCTCTGTGAGTTTGAGGCCAGCCTGGGCTACAAAGTGAGTTCCAGGATAATCAGAGCTTCACAGAGAAACCCTGTCTCAGGGGGAAAAAAAAAAAAAAGGAAAAGAAAAGAAAAGAAAAAAGAAAGCTGGTTGAGCAAGCCATGAGGAGCAAGCCAGTAAGCAACACCCCTGCACCAGCTCCTGCCCTGACTTCTCTTAGTGATGGAGTGTGACCTGAGTGTCATAAGCTAGAATCAACCCTTTCCTCCCCAAGTTGCTTTTGGCTATGGTGTTTATCACCACGATAGAAACTAAACTAAGGCAAAATTCCAGACCAGTCAGGGCTGCAAAGTAGTCTGTCTCAAAGAGATAAAGCCAGAAGCAGGAGTTCTGTGGCCCATCCCTCTGAGTGGTCGTGGCATTTCCTCACAGCTGGGTCTGGGCTGGGCCCTCCCAGCAGGACCCAGAGGCAGATGTTTCAGACCCAGTGTGTGGTGCTGTAAGTGCTACAATGCCATGGTCCCAGCCCTGGTGTCACTTGGCCACCTGGTCAAGGTGCTGCTGCCACGTCTCCATGCAGAGCTGTGTGCCTCTTTGCATCTTGGAAGGACTCGGGAGACCTCGGAGACACCCTGCTTCTGCTCAGCCTCCGTCGCCAGTTCCAGCTTGCACTGGGGCTCTGTGCTGACCCATCAGCAGCTGCTGTGGAAGGGCTGAGACGTGCCTCAGTCGGGATGGTGCTGGAGTAGCAGGAATAAGGCTCTGGGCTTGGTCCCCGCACTTCAGACACCGGTGGTTCCTGCAGGTGATCCCAGCACTCTTAGGGGAAGGAAGGAAGCTCAGAAGTTCAAGGTCATTGTGGCAACTGAGTTGGAAGCCAACCTGGGCTTTTGTCTCCAAAACAAAACAAAGAACCCACTTGCTACAGTGGTCCCAAAATGGAGCCCTTCCAACACAGCCGTCCTTACTGCTCTGGTCAGTTGGCTTCCTGCCCAAGAACAAGCTTCTCTCTGGGCTGAAGCGCAAGAACCAGGCCTGGGGAGATGCTGGCCAGGGCGGCAGGATCAGGCTGGGCCATTAGCTCTTCCCTTGGGATTTTCTTTAAAATCATTCCAGGAAATAAACTGGCTGTAAAGCCACCCCCGGGTGAGTGTCCCAGCAGGCAGGTCTGGAGCCAAGGCCACCTCTGGGCACATCTGGGCCCTATTAGTGGCCTGGCAGCTGCTCAGAGGTGTCCCCTAACTGAGATGTGTGGATCCCAGCCGGCAGGCAGGGATCTAGGGCGACCTCTTTTCTCTGGCTTTCCTATGGTCAATTCCACAAATGTGATAAGAACTTATGTCCTCAATAAAAACCAAAAAACTTGGTGCTGGAGGGATGGCTCAGCAGTCAAGAGCACTGACTGTTCTTGCAGAGGACCCGAGTTTGATTCCTAGCACCTACAGGCCGCTCACAACTATCTCTAACTATAGTTCCAGGGGATTCAATGCTCTTTCCTGAATTCTGTAGGCACTAAACTTGTACATGGTACACATACATATGCGCCTGCAACAGTATTCATACCCATAAAATATAAGAGAGAGAGAGAGAGAGAGAGAGAGAGAGAGAGAGAGAGAGAGAGAGAGAGAGGAGATGTGAGGCTCTCTACTGATCCAGGCCACTACAGCCTTCCTGGTGCCTTTCTGTCCCCAGTCCACATGTCATGAAGAATTTGATTTATATTCTCTCAACTTTTTGTGTTTATTTGTTTGTTTTTGTTTTTCGAGACAGGGTTTCTCTGTGTAGCCCTGGCAGTCCTGGAGCTCACTGTAGACCAGGCTGACCTTGAACTCAGAGATCCACCTGTTTCGGCTTCCCAGTGCTAGGATTAAAGGTGTGTGCCACTAGCACCTTGGGGTAGTATACACCTTTAATCCTGATATGTGGCGTAGGCAGGTGGACCTCTCTGACTGTGAGGGCAGTCTGGAATACATAGCAAGTTCTGTGCCAACCAGGCTACACAGTGAGACCTTGTCTTAAAAATAAATAAATACATCAATAGAGAGCTGGAGAGATGACTCAGCGGTTAAGAGCATTGGCTGCTCTTCCATAGGACCTGGGTTCAATTCCCAGCACCCATATGGTAGCTCACAACTGTCTGTAACTCCAGTTCCAGGGTATCTGACACCTTCATACAGACATACATGCAGGCAAAACACCAATGCATATAAAACAAAAATAAGTAAAATTTAAAAAAATAGATAAATAAATAACATACATGCTGGCAAAACACCAAAGCACAAAAAATAAAAATAAATAAAATTAATAAAACAGGTAGATAAATAAATAATATACAAGCAGGCAAAACATCAATGCACATAAAATAAAAATAAATAACATTTAAAATAAATAAATACATAAATAAAAGAAACAGGCTGGGGCATGACTCACTTGCCTACCCTCTACAAGGCCCTGGGTGTTGTCCCCAGTATGCAAAAGCAAATGAAAAACCAGTCTCTTTTTCCTGTCCCATCGGGGCCTGCAAAGCCCCACCACCGCTCCCCTCCCTGACCCCCTACTCCCTGATCCCCTTGAGCTATCCCAGGTGGGCTGATCTGGTATTCTCTCCAGCAGGGACACTGCCCAGGGGACCACAGGGTCACCTCCCACCACCCTCTCCTCTTTGTACCACAGTCTCCTGCCATAGTTTGCTTCTTAGCCCTTTCCATTAACATCTGACAAAACACAGGTCTCCTTCTTCACAGGTCCCCTGTTGACCCTCTCCCTGCCCGAGCATCAGCTCCATGCAGGGGGAGCTCCAGTCTGCTCTGTTCACTGTCTTGCCTGTTGGCCTGCTGGCTCTGCTGTCAAACACTGAGATTAATGCAGCCGATTTTATCACAGAGAGGGTGAGTGACACACCCAGAGCTGCACAGCAATGCAACAGCCGCACTGGGATTTGAACCCTGGTTCTCGTATTACTGTCGCGGTTTGCTTCTTTTTACTTCTGAGAGTCTTAATTAAAGACACACTCAACCTGCATCTTTTACACACTTGAACTCGTCTTCTAGGACCCCTGCTACAGGCCCAGCCTTCTGCAGCAGGCAGCCAGAGTCATAGGTGGGTGAGAACATCACAAACTTGTGGGCTGAGGAGATCCTGTGGCCTCTGTACATCACCAAGACATGTGGGTGACAACTCCCTCTACAGCTTGGTCTCCTGATATGTCCTCATGCCTCTCTGAACATGCATGTTGTATGACCCACAGGTTTTCCACAGTTTCTCTGAAAATACTGTGACCTGGGCAGCTTGAAGCAGTAGAATTTTGTCATTGACCAGGAGCCCCAAGGAAGGGTGTCCTCAGGGTGCAGCCTCCGCGGCCCTTGTGAGAAGCCTGCCTGGAATCTCCGTTCCTGGGCACATCTCTTCCTTTTGGGTCCTGTCAAACTCCGGTCTGTCCCAGCACAAGCTCTGCAAAGAGTCTGTCGCAAATAAAGTTGTATTCCTGAGTCCTGTCCTTGGTGTTTAAATTTGTCTTTATGTGATGGCTACGGAGAATACTGGGATGGGAAGCCAGGGCCTTGTATGCTGGGTAAGCGCTCTACCACTGAACTATCCCCAGCTCCACCCAACACCCAATGTAGCTCTGTGTGTGTGTGTGTGTGTGTGTGTGTGTGTGTGAGTGTGTGTGTGTGTGTGTGTGAGTGTGTGTGTGTGTCTATGGGGAACTGTCTTGATTGTTAATTGTAGGAGGTTCCAGCCCACTGTGGGCGTTATCATTCCCTGGGCAGGTAGTCCTTGGCTATTGGGCGTCACCATTCCAAGGGCTGTGTAAGAAAGCTAGCTGCTCATGAGCATGTGACAGAGCCACCAAGCATTGTTCCTCCATGGTTTCTGTTTCAAGTTCCTGCCTTGACTTCCTTCAATGATGGACTGTGACCTGAAGGCTGAAATAACCCTTCCCTCCCCTTTGGGTCAGGGTGTTGTATCACAGCAACAGAAATTAGAACATAGGCTCTTTTTGTAGCTTTGGCCGGCCTGGAACTCACTAAGTAGACCAGGTTGGCCTCAACCTTAGAAGCAGCCCCCTGGCTCTGCCTCCCGACTGCTGGGACCACAGGTGTGCGCCACCCAGCTTCTCAGAATATCTTTCTGTCTTGCTTTAAAATGCTTAAAATTTTTATTTGTATTTTTGTAGGAGGAGACACAGGTGCCACAGCAACCCAAGTGGAGGTCAGAGGTCACAGAACAACTTCACAGAGTCAGCTGTCTTCCACTTTTACAAGGGTCAGGTTATCAGGCTCTGTGGCAAGTACTTTTAGCTGCTGAGCAATCTTGTCGCTCCCCAGGCCCTGCCCCCTCCCCCCTTTTTTTTTTTTTTTTAGTTTTTTTGTTTTGTTTTGTTTTGTTTGAAGCAAGGTCTCCCCAGTCAGCCTTGAACTAAGATCTTCCTGCTTTAGCCTCCTGAGTGCTGGGGTTATGGCCTGCACCACTGCATCTGTCCTAAAATAGGCAACCAGGGGTCTGGAGAGATGGGTCAGAGGTTAAGAGCACCTTCTTCCAGAGGTCCTGAGTTTAATTCCCAGCACCTACATGGTAGTTCACAACCATCCGTAATGAGATCTGGCACCCTCTTCTGTGTACATAATAAATAAATAAATAAATAAATAAATAAATCTTTAAAAAAATATGCAACCAGCTGCCAAGAGTTGGACAGGTCTTTTCAGAGTATCCATGACCTTTTGTAAAAAAAAAAAAAAAAATTAAGATTGATTTTATATGTATAGGTATTTTGCCTACATATATGTCCGTGAACCATGGACATGTTCAGTGCCCTCAGAGGTCAGAAGAGGGCATCGGATCCCCTGGAACTGGAGTTAGAGGTGGTTGTGAGCTGTCATGGGGGTGCTGGGAACTAAACCCAGGTCCTCTGAAAAAGCAACAAGTATTCTTAAACACTGAGCCATCTTTCCAGGCCCACCACCAATTTTTTTTGTTTTGTTTATTGAGACAGGGTTTCTCTGTGGAGCCCTGGCTGTCCTGGAACTCACTCTGTAGACCAGGCTGACTTTGAACTCAGAGATCCACCTGCCTCTGCTTCCTGGCACAGCTTGGCTACCACCATGCAATTTTTATTATTCACTCACCAAACTCTGTGGGAATTCAGGAAGCCAGCCTGAAGAAGACATGCTAGGGAGAAGACAGAGCAGGTCAGTTCTGTTGTGTGACTCCTGGGAGAGAGAAACCTTGAGCAAAACTCTACTGGCCCTGGCCTCAGGGGTCACAGGGCAAGCAGGCACCAGGTCATGGATGAGCAAGGCTCCCTGGGACTAGAATGAGGGCCTTGTAGGTGAAACCTCAGCCTTGTCCTAGGGGGACAAGGAGAGCCAGGGTGTGGGGAGCAAGCCTGGCAGCTAGGCAGCTCTTCAAGAGGAGGCCACAGCCTACATCCAGGCACCAGAGGTTTAGACCCAGGGATGAAGGGGAGAAGAGTGAGGCCTGGTCTACATTTGAGCCAGGCAGGGAAGCAAACACCCAGTAAGCCAGGTGTGGCAGCCCACTCCTGCAATCCCAGCATTTGGGAGGCTGAGGCAGGAGAATCTAGTTCAAGATCAGCTTGTGCCACAGAGTGAGTTTGAGGCTAATCTGGGTTACGGGGGACCCTTGTCTTTAAAACAAAACAGGAAAATCTAACTTCATAAGGCAATAATACTAACAACAAACAGTACTTCTTTTTTTAAATTCATTTTTATTTTATGTGCATTGGTGTTTTTGCCTGTGGGTATGTCTGTGTGAAGGTGTCAGAAGCCCTAGAACTGGAGTTACAGACAGGTGTGAGCCACCATGTGGGTGCTGGGAATTGAACCCAAGTCCTCTGGAAGAACAGTCAGTGCTCTTAACCGCTGAGCCATCTCTCCAGACCCAAATAGTATGTATTTTGAATAATCACCTGTTTTCAACAGATTGCCAGTGGCCCTCAGCAAGGGGCACGATGCCGAACTAGCTGGATTCACCCCTCAGCATCATGGCTGATCTGCTGTGTGAGCTGCAGCAGGTGGCATGTCCTCTCTGAATGTCTGCCTTCTCCTCCCCACGGTGGCTCTAGTGAATCGCAGGGGTGGGCCTGCACAGAGGCCTCCATAGACAGGGATGCTACCATGCCCGTTTTATGGGCCTGGGAAGAGGTTCTGACAGTGCTGGAGCCTTCTCGCTGCCATCCTCAGGGTAACCTGTGTCTGGCAGGTTCTTTTGCACAGGCCTGACCCAGCCTGCTCCCTCCCCAGTGCCTGTACCAAAAGAAAAGCATCAACGTGGACAAAGAAGATGGTAGCAAGGAGAAATGAAACCCATGTTACCCAGGGGACTGCTCGGGAGGGGATCCCCCAAGGAAACCCACCGTTACCCCAGGAAATAGCCCAGGCTGGGCAGGGGGCTTTCCTGAGCCTCTCAACCCTGCCTCGAAGGTTTCAGTCCCCCCAGCGATTCCCGTGGTGACCCTGCCCTCAGAGGCCTTCCTCTGCGAGTCAGTAAGATGAGCCCCAGCTGTGCCGGGGTCAAGATGAAAGGTCCCTGAACACACTGCGTCCTGCAGCTTCAGAAGAACTGAGCCCAGAAGTGCTGGCAGCAGCCTGAGTGCTCAGCAGGAGAGGACTAGGTGGCCTCATCCAGATCCTGTGTCTTCAAGGCCCTCAGAACTGTTACAGATGGGGCAAACTCAAAGATAAACTGTGCATGAGAGCCTGATGGATGGCCCTGTGGGGGAGGGTGCTTGTCTCTAAGCCTGATTACCTGAGGTCCATCCCTGGGATGTGATGATGATGATGATGATGATGATAACTACAACAACAACAACAATAATATATTGTACATAACAACAGAGACAGGAAAGCTGTGACACTCAAAACACACACACACACACACACACACACACACACACACACCCCGCAGCGGTTCAGTGACTAAGGGACACATCTTCAGTGCCCAGTGAACAGATCCTGGAAGGAAGAAAAGGAAAGAAAGGAAAGAACAGGGGAGGAGAGGGAAGGTGTGTGATTGTTGCCATAGTAACTCTGAAACCAGGTGGAGGTGAGAGAGGGAGGGAGGCCATGCGGGTGTGCTTCTGTTTGATTTGGGTGGTGCATGTCTGGATGTGTGTATACCAGCGTACAGGCCCGCATGCATGCGGAGACCAGAGATATCTTCCTCAGCTGTGCTCCACCTGAGCTTTTGAGACAGGGTCTCTCTCTGACCCTGGAGCTCCCTGATTCAGCTGGACTGGGTGGCTAGTGAGCCCCAGGGGTCCTCCTGTCTCTGCCTCCCCAGCGCTGGGGTCACAGGTGTGCTGCCACACCTGGCTTTTTATGTGAGTGGGTTTTGGGGGCGAAACTTGGGTTATCATACGTTGGGGGCAATCTCCTTACTGGCTGAGCCCTCCCAACCCTGCTTGATTTTTGAGATGAAGTCACTTGGGCTGTTAGTCCTCAGTCTCTGGGTCTTTGTGGGTCTGAGACCAGAATGCCCTCACACACACACACACACACACACACACACACACACACACACACGCGTGCACACACACAGAACAGGGCAGCCCTGGCTGGTGACTCAGTCTCCAGCCCCTTTGAGAAGTCAGTGACTGAGGTCAGGAGGGACAAAGGATTTGTCCAAGGACTCAGCTGTCAAGGAAGTGGTGACATGCTGGAGTTTTTAATGGCTTTCTAGGGCACAGCGCAGCAGGCTCCCCCATGTTCCTCCCCATGTATCACCAACCCAACTCTCTACCCCAGAACATTCCATCACCAGTAAACAAAATCCCAGACCCAGGAGCAGTCCCTCCCCCTCTCCTGCCCACCCCCACTGCCCCCCTCCTCTCCTGCCCCCGCCTCTGGCAAGCTGCATCTGCTTTGTGTCTGTGGCTTTGCCTGTTCAGGACATTTCTTATACATGGAGTCATAAAGTGGGTCACACACATCGCATGTCTGCTCTGGGTCTGGCTTTTCTCACTACCCATGTTTTCAAGGTCCAGCCAGGTGGCTTTGAGGGTGAGGCTTTTGTTTGTTTGTTTTTGTTTTTTAAGACTGAATAATATTCCCTCTCATGGATACATGTTATCCACCCATCTGGGGAGTGCGGTTGTTTTCTCCTCTGCTCTTAGGGAAAGCCCTGCTGGGAACATTCCTGTGCCTGTTTGTGTGGACTGTAAGCAGCCCAAGGGACTTTAACTGCCCCTTCTTGGAAGCATCCTCAGTCTTTGTTGACTTATTACTTTTATTTATTATTTGTGGTACTAAGGGTTGAATGCAGGGTCCGCAGGAGGGCTAGGCAAGTGCTATGCTATTGAGCGACATTCCAGCCTGCCCTTTATACTTCTTTTCTTTTTGGTTTTTCAAGACAGGGTTTCTCTGTGTAGCCCTTGCTGTCCTGGAACTCACTCTGTAGACCAGGCTGGCCTCAAACTCAGAGATCCACCTGCCTCTGCCTCCTGAGTGCTGGAACTAAAGTTATATACCAACCACTACGACCCACCTTTTTCCAGTTTTTACTTTTAAACTAATTTTTTTGTTTGTTTGTTTAACGGGAGGGATCTCAAGTAGCTCAGGTTAGTCTCAGACTTGCTGTGTAGCTGACCGTGGCCTTGAATTCCTGATCCCTCAGCCTACACCTCTCAAATTTGGGCATTATTATAGGTGCCAGTGACCGAACCCCACACTAGCAAGTTTCTTGTTACATTTTATTTGTTTTTTGTTGGTGGTGTTTTTCTGAAGCTGAGGACTGAACCCAGGGCTTTGCCCTTACTAGACAAGTGCTCTACCACTGAGCTAAATCTCCAACCCCCATTTTCTTTTAACTTGTGTGTGTGTGTGCATGCGTGCATGCATGCGTGCGTGTGTGCTCATATGTGGAGGTCAGAGGACAGCTTGTGGGACTTGATTTCTCCTCCGACTATGTGGGTCCTGGAGATCTAACTCAGGCGGTCAGCCTGGGCAGCAGCCACCACCCTATACTGAGCTATCCCTGAAGCCCCTTTTTAGTTTTGAAATGGAGTGGCAATAATATCCCCAGGTTGAGCCGGGCCGTGGTGGCGCACGCCTTTAATCCCAGCGCTTGGGAGGCAGAGGCAGGTGGATCTCTGTGAGTTGGAGGCCAGCCTGGTCTACAGAGCGAGTTCCAGGACAGGCAGATCTGCCTGCCTCTGCCTCTTGGGTTTTAGAATTAAAGGCATGCACCACCATGTCCTGGCTTATTTTTATGATTTGAGACAGATCTCATCATGTAGCTCTGCCTAGCCTGGAATTTGTGATCCTCCTGCCTCAGCCCGAATGTGTGCAGCACCACACCTGGCTAGTTTTCATTTTACGATTTGTTTATTGTTTGCAGTGTTGAGGATGGAACCCGGGGGCTAAGCAAGCTCTCTACCCGTAGTCTATTTGATCTATTAGGGGAGGTGAATGTGTTTTTTTTTTTTTTTTTTTTTTGTTTTTTGTGTGTGTGTGTGTGTGTGTGTGTGTGAAGCCATTCCCTCAAGATGTCCTGTGTAGCGTGTGATCTGGTGAGCTGCTCTTCCTCTTGGAGAAATAAAGCTGCATGTGTGTGACCATCAGTGTCCAGGCAGGATTGGATCTGGGCTCTCCCAAGGGCCTGGAGGTTTCTGTGGGGACTCAGTGCCTGGGAAGATGGAAGAGAGCCAGTACCGGGGTCCCCTCTGGGTCTCTGCTCAGAACTGGGCACTGGTTGGGGGGAGGTGTGTGTGTGTGTGTGTGTGTGTGTGTAAAGAGCCAGATGTGAGCCACCTGGACTCCCAGCTGGTCTGACACAAATGATGTCACTCAGCATCGTGCCACAAGCCAGCCTGACTCTGGAACCTAAGAATGGTGGTTGTCATGACATCATGGGAAGACTTGCAGCACCCAAGCACCCTGGGAAACACACGAAAAACATCAGGCACAGGAGAGGGGCCTGAAGGGAGACTTCTCGAAGACCTTCAGCAGAGACCACAGAGACCAACTGGTACAAAGATGGGGGGGGGTGGCCAAAAACAGCAGGAGGGTGCTGGGGGTGAGGCTCAGTCAGCAGAGCACTGGCTTAGCATGCCTAAAGCCCTGGCTCCCATCCCCAGCACCTCATAAAGCAGGCATGGCGGTGCGTGCCTGGAATCCCAGCATTACACAGGGAGAGGCAGAAGCATCGGGAGTGTACGGCTATCCTTTCCCACAGAAAGTTCAAGGCCGGTGTGGGCTACGGGAGATCCTGTCTCAAATATAAAATAAAATGTGGCTGGCGAGATGGCTCAGAAGATAAAGGCATCTGCCACCAAGACTTTAGACCCAAGTTTTATTTCAGTGACCCACACTGTGGAAGGAGAGAACACAGAACACCCTCCTGCAAGTTGCCTTTTGACTCCACAACACTTATACCCACATCGTACACATAAAAAAGTTTGAAATGAAACTAAATAAATAAATAAAAATAGCCGGGTGGTGGTGGCACATACCTTTAGCCCCAGCACTCAAGAGGCAGAGGCAGGCAGATCTCTGTGAGTTCGAGACCAGTCTGGTCTACAGAGGGAGAT
>CABHPQ010169737.1:0-30058 GCA_902168405.1 Peromyscus aztecus
CAACCTTCCTAGTTCTGGGATTAAAAGTGTGTGCCACCACTGCCTGGCTCTGTTTCTCTTCTAGACTGGATTAATCTCATGTAGCCCAGTGTGGCCTTGAACTCACAGAAATCCAGACAGATCTCTGCCTCCTGAGCACTAGGATTAAAGGTGTGTGCCACCACTGCCTGACCTCTATGGCTAACTCTGTCCTCTGATCTTCAGGCAAGCTTTATTTCCTAGATTACAAATAATATATCACCACATTAAACCTCTCCAGGAACATGCTCACAAGCATAGCTCAAGCTGTGCCTCCTGGGTGATTCCAAAACCAGTCCAGATGAGAGTGAACACTGACCACCAGAGTAAGTGAAAGCAGGGGCCAGGAAGCGGGGAGACATGCCAGGCTCACAGGAGGTTACATCGACCTGGAGGGTCGGGCAAGGCTAGGAAAGTAATTAAAGATTCTCCTTGGGACTTGGGTGGGTGTTATCAATTAGAACAAGGAAGTGAGGTGAGTCGTGACAGTGGGGAAGGAAGACATTTCAGCAGGGAGCAAAATCAGAAGTTCAGGAGGAGGTCCTCAACAGAGAAGATCTGGGACATACCAACTCTTAGTAGCCAGGGAGGTCAGTGGAGTACTTCTAAAAGGGAGTGGTGAACACATGAAGTCCTGCAAAGTTAAGAGGAGGGCCATGAAGTGACAGATGAACTTTTGAGGCGGTCTGGGACACCTCACCACAGAGATGGAAGCAGAAAATGAGAAGTGGGCAGGGGGCTCAAAAGACACTTATTTAGGGAAGTTTGGGCCAATGTGGACCGGGATGGTCATTTTTTTCCCCACAGACTAAAAAGGCTAGAATATGGATGAAAGTGAAATTTCAGAAATTATGTTGATGAGGTATAAGTTACATTGGTGGAGGAAAAGCCGTTGAAACCGTGGAGAAAGTGGGGCTTTGGGGACATGTGCTGGCTCATTTTATGTCAACTTGACACAAGCTATAGCCATCTGAGGGGAGGAAGCCTCAATTGAGAAAATGCCTCCATAAAATCGTGCTGCAGCCAAGCTGCCTGTAGGTCATTTTCTTAATTGGTGATCAGTGGAGTAAGGCCCAGTTCATTGTGGGTAGGGCCACCCTGGGCTGGTTTGTCCTGGGTTCTATAAGAAAGCAGGCTGAGCATGTCATGAGGAGCAAGTCAGTAAGCAGCACTCCTGCACGGTCTCTGCATCATTTCCTGCCTTCAGGCTCCTGCCTTGTTAGAGTTCCTGTCCTGACTTCCTTCAATGATGAAGAGGGGTGTGGAAGCATAAGCCAAATAAACCCTTTCCTCCCCAAGTTGTTTTGGTCGTGTATGTTTCATCTCAGCAATAGAAACCCTAAGACGAGGCTTATCCATATGGATTTGAAGGCATCAAATGTGGTGGCCAAATGGACAGAAAAAGATGACAGAGAACCTGTGTCAGCATCTTCACTGACCATGGGGGTTATGAGAAAAGCTAGTGGTTCATAGTCCAGTGGCATGAGCATCAAGGAACAGTTTTGTAACAAAAACTATACTGTGGGGCTGGAGAGATGGCTCAGCAGTAAAGAGTGTTTGTTGATTTTACATAGGAGTTGAGTTTGGTTCCCACCACCTACATAGTCGACTCCCAACCACCTGTAACTCCAGCTCCAGGGGTCCGAAGCACTCTTTTCTGACCTCCTCAGGCACCTGAACTCGCATACAACATACACATAATTTAAAAAAGAAAAAAACTACACTATAAAAAGAAAAGGGCATTCTTGTGACAGGGCCTTGGGGGAAGCTATAACCTCAGCAGACAGCAAATTTTCAGGTGCTGCAATTTAAAAAGGGAGTGTGTGCCTGCGTGATGCTGTAGTCTGAGTCCAGAACCTTTGACTGACTGACGTGCAACAAAGAGGCTGCACAGAGTAGAACAAAGGTAAGAGCTGGGTAGCAACAGGTGGCCTCCAAATCTACCTCAGATGGTCATGGGAAAGGACCACTCACCAGAACCCAGATGGATGCTTAGGGCCCAAGAGCCCCCAAGACTTCCAGGAAGACGTCCCCTGGAGCTGGTTCTTGAGTGGAAGTCTTAAAGACTCTATGCTCAGTCTCTGTCCAAGTTGGACCTAGGATACTTTAGGTGAGATACAAGCAAGAAACTAAGTTCTTCAAAGGGACAACTCATGGAGTCCCTTACCCTCTGAGGACAAAGCCCATGTACACTGAGTTTCCAATCAGGATTATTGAGTAGAGTTTGAGACCAGCTTCCCAACTCCCCTAGTGAGATAACCACAGACACAAAAGTCCAAAATGAGCATCATGTCAGCCTCAGCAATGACCAACTTGTCACTATTTCTTTTCAAGTCCATAGGTGTGGACCCTCTGCCAGCCAAGCTGTCCTATGACAAGTCGCATGACCAAGTATGGGTCCTGAGCTGGGGGGACATGCACAAGTCCCAACCAAGCCTACAGGTATGTGGAGCATGCTGAAAGCTGGCACTCGGACTATAGCAAGATTCTGTTGCAATAAAATAACTGTCTCATGCTTCCCTGGGTGGCCACCTATCCCAACTATTTCCACAAAGGTTGGAGAAGAAAGCAGGAAACAGTATTAGTAAGCTTTACCTGTCCATCTGAGAAGAAACTCACAGTTGAGAAACTGTCTCGAGCAGAGTGGCCCGCAGGCATGTCCATGGGTGAATAGTCTTGATTGTTAATTGAAGTAGGAGGATCCAGTCCACTGTGGGAGGCACCATCCCTTATACAGGTGGTTCTAGGCTGTATAAGAAAGCTAGCCAAGCATGAGCCTGTACCCAAGCTGGCAAGCAGCAGCCTCCAGGCTCCTGCTTGAGTTCTAGTCTTGACTTCCCTCAAAGATGAACTGTGACTCTGAAGTGTGAGCCAGATAAATCCTTTCCTCCCTAAATGGCTCCAAGTCTATTTTATTACACCAACAGAAGGAAACCAGAAACAGCCGCGAGCAATGCTCCCATTAGGCAGTTCACAGGGCATCTTCAATACTACTGCAAACACTGTAAAATGGTCAAATTCTAATGTCCTGACAACCCAGTCCCGACCCAGCCCCGCCACACCTGCTTCTCCTGAGTCAGTAACTCTTAGAGTCAAATAGGATGAGCCTCTGGAGTCCAGACAGTGAAAAGAAAGGCAAGATTTTCTTCTCCTTGGAATGAACAGACCGTCTAGAGAATAGTGTTAAATCAAGTCATAAATGTGGGCTCTTCCCATTTGCTTTCTGTTGTTATAATAAAATACCTGAAGCTGGGTGATTTTTAAAGGAAAAAAAAAATCTGTTTTCTCTCATGGTTTTATCTAAGACCAAGCAGCTCTATCTGGTCAGCCTCTGGCGAGAGATAATAAGCAGCAATGCTGCCTGCCATCATGGTGGACATGCAGAAAACGGAAGCAGATGTGTGTGGAAGGGGTATGTGTGCCAGTGGGTGAAGAGAGAGGCGTGATGTTCCCATTCTTGTGAGAACTCACCCATCCTAGAAGGACCACCTTAATCCCCTCAAGAGAATCGAGATTCAGCTGGGCGGTGGCGCACGCCTTTAATCCCAGTACTCAGGAGGCAGAGCCAGGCAGATCTGAGTTCGAGGCCAGCCTGGTCTACAGCGTGAGATCCAGGACAGGCACCAAAACTACACAGAGAAACCCTGTCTCAAAAAAAACAAACCAAAAAAAAAAAAAAAAGAAAAGAATAGAGATTCATGTTCAAGAACAGAGCCCAAGAAGGTCCCACCACCTTTCAACACCACAGCATCGGAGGCCACGCCCCAACATGAGTTTGGTGGAGACACACACTATTGAAACTACAGTTCTAACCAATAAGCAGGAGCAGCAGCCCACGTGCTTAAATCCACAGAGAAAGCACACAGACTGAGTGCTCACAGCTAGGCCACAGATAGTGGCCCACCCAGCATGGCTCTGAAGCCCCTACCCTGTACCTGCTGCCTTCTGAGAAGAGGCTGGGCTCTGCTGATCTGTGGGAATCCTCCCCACACCAGCTAGGGAAGTTTGACACTAACTGGCATTGGGTGTGCCTACTCCTCCCCAGGGATCCACTCAGTCCTATGAAAAAGTCACTTGATGGTCAACTTAGTTCTCCTAAAACGCAGTGCACAGAGCCATTTGCATACATGGAGGAGTTAACTCATTATATGCAAATGAATGATTTGGGCCACTAGGGTTGAATGTCTTTAGAATCCACAGAAGTAAATGGAGACAACTCTGCCCTGTTCTCCCAGCCCTTGCTGGACCCAAGGAGAAGATACCAGGCCCAGGTCCAGTGAACCTGACAATCCAAAGAACTTGCCAAAAGTCCTGGAAGCCAAAATAAAGGTCTCTGAGAACAGAAAATGAACTGGAAGAGCTGTGGGGGACTGTATTACTCATTTTTCTCTGTAACCAAATACCCTGTGAATCGCTTGCGGGCACAGCCCTCCACAGCAGGCACAGCCCGTCACAGCAGGCACAGCCCGTCACAGCAGGGGAAGCACAGCTGGCAGGCATGCCTCCCAGGTGTGGCAGTGGGAAGGGACAGCTGCCTGCTCACATCTCAGTGACTAGGATGCAGACAGGGTACCGCAAAGTCAGGCTGTACTCGTCAGGGTCCTCCCTCCCTCAAGCAGCCCACTTCCTCCAGCGATTGTCACCTCCCAACACAGTGTCACCTCCCGACACTGCGTCACCAGATGGAGAACAAATGTTCAAACCCATAAGCATGTGGGGAACATCACACAACCAGATCAAAACAGGGACAGATTTCCTGAGAATACGGAGAATGAAATCCAAGGAGAGACTACCAGGAAATTGGTCATTTCAACTAAAATGGAATGCAACTGACTTCCTAGTTTGAAACTACAATGATTTAGAAAGAGGGAAAAAAAACTGCATCTTTATGAAGTAACTTGTAAGAAAAAGAAAATCTTCCTGAATGGAAAACCTGTGAAGATTTAGAGATGTGGAACAGGATCCCTTAATATTCAGAGAGAGGGGTGGGGGAGAGTCACTGTTGGGATAGAATCAAACAGGAAATGTGTTAGGCATGGTACTACTCACCTATAATCCAAGCATTGAGGAAGCCGAGGCAGAAGGATGCCCACGAGTTCCAGGACAACCAGGGTGACATAGCGAAACTATTGAAAAAGAAATCAAACAAGTTTGGAACATAATTGCTGAGTTAAAGAACTGTAATCATGCCAGGCAGTAGTGGTCCTGGCTGGATCTCTAAGCTGGAGGACAGCCTGGTCTACAAAGTGAGTTCTAAGACAGTCATGGCTGCACAGAGGAACCCTGTCTCAAAAAAAGAACTGTCATCATGTGGATTCAACAAGACCTAGGGCTGGAGAGAGGACTCGGAGTAAGGGTGCTTACCACACAAGCCGAACAGCCCAGGTTCAAATCCCCAGAAGCCGTGTAAACACGGAAGGAGAGAACTAATTCCACAAAGTTGTCCTCTGCCCCCCACACATGCACCATGGTCTGTGCATGTGTGCTCGTACACTCGTTCTCAGAGAGGGCTCCACAACTCCCAGTCCTAAGCAATGAGAAGTAATATGTCTCTTGGTACTTTTTAATAAAATGCTGGAACCCCAAGTAAAGAAACTCTGACAAGGGAAGCCCCTTGGGGCTAAAAAAAACCAAATTGCCATCAAAGACAGACAATCGGGTTGACACTAGACTTCTCACCTGCAACAGTAGCTGAAGACCACAGGTGACATCGACGTGGTTGGAAGAGCAAAGAGCTGAGCGTCGATAGTCCTGTCCAAGCCAAAGACACCACTTACCCAGGAAGACAAGAGGGTGTGTGTGAACATCCAGGGGCTCAGCACTAAAGAAGCCTGAGGGGACATCAAGGGAAGATATGACAAGCATCGGATGAGCCAGACCAGAGACATTATCACAGTGTAGAGAGAGAAAGGAGGCACAGCATTGAGGGACAGAGGAGGTTTAAGAGAGGGCTGGAGGTGGCAGTGGCACACACCTTTAATCCCAGCACTCGGGAGGCAGAGCCAGGCGGATCTCTGTGAGTTCGAGGCCAGCCTGGTCTACAGAGGGAGAGCCAGGACAGGCACCAAAACTACACAGAGAAACCCTGTCTCGGAAAAAAAAAAAGAGAGAGAGAGGGAGGGCTGGAAGTGTATATACTAAATAAAGCTGGAGAATTAGGGACTGAAAGATAAATAAAAATATAGTAAGTGTAAGTTATTGTAAACAAGAGTGAGTGGAGACAGGCCACAGTGAAAATGCAAGTCTCACTTTCTTGGGATAAGGGTGGAGAAAAGGTTGGAGCATGAATATCCTATTTCTCCAAATATCTCTTTTTAGGTTTGGTTTGGTTTGGTTTGGTTTTTTGAGACAGGGTTTCTCTGTATAATAGTCCTAGATGTCCTGGAACTCACTCTGTAGCCCAGGCTGGCCTCGAACTCACAGAGATCCGCCTGCCTCTGCCTCCCAAGTGCTGGGATCAAAGGCGTGCGCCACCACCGCCGAGCTAGAATTCTTTTCTTAATGATTTTTTTATTTTTATGTGCATTGTTGTTTTGCTTGTATGTATGTCTGTTTGAAGATGTCAGACATCCTAGAACTAGAATCACAGACAGGTGTGAGCTGCCATGTGGATGCTGGGAATTGAACTCAGGTCCTCTGGAAGAGCAGTCAGTGCTCTTAACCCCTGAGCCATCCATCCAGCCTGTTTGTTTGTTTGTTTGTCTGTTTTTAATGTGCTGGGGATGTGACTGTAAGTAGTGTGCTTACCTGACATGCATAGAGCCCCAGACTCCATCCCCAGCACCACAGAAAATCATACACGGTGGCATACGCCTATAATCTCAGAACCTGGGAAGTAGAGGCATGAAGATCAGAAGTAGAAGGTCAGCCTCTACTCCACAGTGAATTTGAGGCTAGCCTGGGCTACTTGAGAGAGACCCTGTCATTCATAAATAAATAAATAGAAGATTTGATTGGGCTTTAAAAAAGAAAAACATAGGGAGGCAGAGCCAGGCGGATCTCTGTGAGTTCGAGGCCAGCCTGGTCTATAGAGCGAGCTCCAGGACAGGCACCAAAACTGCACAGAAAAACCCTGTCTCGAGAAAGAAAAAAGAGAAAGAGAAAGAAAAAGAAAAAGAAGAGAAACATTAGAAATAGGTTTTTTTTTTTTTCAAGAAATATAAAGTCAAGCCTAGTGACACTGGCATTGCAGTTACTCAGGAGGTAAAGGAAAGAGGGTCATGAGTTCAAGGCCTGCCTAGATAATAAAGTGAGTTCAAAGCTAGCCTAGGCAACTTAGCCCTTACCTCAAAAAAGAACAAGTGTGGCAGAGAGATAGCTCAGTCAGTAAAGTGCTTGTGTTACAAACATTGGGACCTAACCCCCACCCCCAAGCCCATAGGGGAAAACAGTGAATGTGGTGCCAGCAAGATGGCTAAGTGAGAGGGGACACTTGCTGCACAAGCCCCGCCCACCAAGTTCCATCCCTAGAACTCCCAGTGAAAGGAGAGAAACTGACCCCCAAAAGTTGTCCTCGGACCTCCATATTCACACCTGCCATCTCTCACACAAAACCAATCTTTGTTTTTTTTTTTTTAAGCTGGATATGGGGGCTCTGGGGAGACTGAAACAGGATGATTCCTGAGACTCTCTAACCAGCCAACCCAGTCTACATAGCAAACCTCAGGTCAATTCAAGAAACTGCCTCAAAAATAAATAAGAGGGACATAGAGTTAGAGACTAGTGGTTAGAGCAGTGGCCGCTCTTGCAGAGGACCCAGATCTGGTACCCATCAACAGGGTGATTCACGGCTATCCATAACTCCATTTCCAGGGGATCTGACGCCCTCTTTTGATCTCTGCAGGCATGCACATGATACACATCCATATGAGCAGACGAAACAGTCATGCACATAAAATAAATATCAAAAATATATTTTAATTTTTAAAAGGAGGGTGCACCAACACCCAAGGTTGGCCTCTGGCCTGCACATGTGCATGCATGCATTTCTGAGGTAAAGGGACCAGAATGCAGCTCCACGCTAGAATGCTTTCCCGTCACATCCAAGGTCCTAGGTTTAGTCTCCATTACCAAAAAGGGGGGGGAAGACATGAGAGAAGTAATAAAAGGAGAGACCTCAAGACTTGAAACCGTGGTAACAGTTGATCAAAGGGATGCTCATGAGAGAGAATGCAAGTCCTGGGTGAGGTGGCTTCGAATTTAAAAGCTGTAGACAGCAGGAGAGACTTTCATGATGATGAATAGCTATGTGCCTGACAATGTAAATGTATAAAGCAGTGATTAAATATAATATAGCTTGATCAAAGGTGGGCCTAAATTGTACATACCAAGTAGAGAAAATAACATTGAGAAAGTCCATCCAAACAGACAAGGAGCTGAATTTAATATAGGAAACATTTCATCTAGTAGAGTTCTTTCACATGCGTATAGATACAAAAGTATTTCTCTAATCTAAGGAAAGTGTCAAAGGTTTTGCAAAATTAGATGGCATAGGTTGTAATATCTGATAACCAGAAGGTAACCTGGGTGCTAGAGAGAGGGTCCAGCAATTGAGTCCTTACCACCGTTGCAGAGGATCAAGTTTGGCCCCCAGTATCCACAACAGGAGGCCCACAACAACCTACAATTTGAGCTCCAAAAGATCCAATGCCCCCTTCTGCCCTCTTTGCACATGTATGCATGCACACACAGACACATGCACACACACACAATTATTTTAAGTAACCTTAAAAAAAAAAAGTTCCTAGATACCAATAAAAAAGCTTTATGTGACCATGCACACCTATGACCTTGAAACTCTGAATGCTAAGACAGAGAAATATTGGGAGTTCAAGGCCAGACTGGAATATATAGGGAGACCCCTGTACCCCAAATCCAAAACACACACAATGAAAAAGACTACAGGTATGGGCAAAGGTCGTGCTGTTAATACTTGTAAAACATTGGAAGTATTCTACCTCTCCTTCTAAATATTCATTATTCAGGAGTTTGTTAAAATTTGCCCTGGCTTTGTGGAGGAGGTAAGTCCATGCATGAAACAACCAGTTTTGACCATAAGGCATCATCACCAATTTTACCCAGTGGTTCTTACCCCAGGCCCAGCTGTTAATGGCCTCTAGCTTGTCCCTCTAGACGTCACTTCTCAGTTGGCACTGTCTACCCATTTAAGGAAGAATCTCAGCCTCTTTGTCCCCTCCCTTCTATCCAGGTAACCCCTTATGCTACTCTGCCATCTGGGTCTCTCTCCTGAGATGAGCCCACAGAACCAGGGGTCTTTCAGAATTACCTTTGTGGCATCTGTGGGCTCAGCTATGTGCTAGGACACAAGGCCAGGGCAAGAACCTCAGGGCTCAGAGAAATAAAGTTGACACACTGCATCGGCTCAATGGTCCGTGGTGCTGTGTTTGATGAAGCCACCTCTGAATATAGGGTGTCAGGGTGGTGAAGCGTGAGTGACACTGACCGACGACAGCCTGTAATTTTCCATCTCTGTTATAAGCTGAAATGACAGCCTGGTATCAAACAGCGACTGCATGCTGCCTTGGAATTCTCAGCCATGTTTCCCAGAGACTCTCTTAGATCCAGAGTCCAATCCTTATATTTTCTTAATGCCCAGTTCTATGAGCTTCTCTCCCACGAACTTGTCAAGAAAGCATCATCCTGCCATTTGTTAAACAGAAAAATATCACAGGAAAATACGCTCCGTACAACTTCAAAATCACTTGGAGACTAGAAATCGCAGCATGCATCCCTCTGCTCCAGCATCTTGCCTGCTGACATTCCCCCACCCCCAAGGCGAGCATGGAGATACACAAAGACTCCAGCCTCAAACCTGCCTGAACGGGCAAGCCAGCTGCTGTTTGTTTTGTCATGAAAGTCAGAGCCAGAAGGCAGTCCCTTTCCTAAAAGGCTAAGTGTGCATGCTTCAAACTGTGTGTTCAGCAGGCCCCACCAGAGACTGCCCTTGTCCTGTAGGCTGGCTTTGGGCTGCAAAAGACTTGGGTCCTTTCTACTACTGCCATGGCCACAATATGATAGGGGAAAAAAATGTTTTCTCTCCTGGTTGAGAGTTGAGGGTCTGCTTCCTATCCCCAGTGCCCTTGAGCTAAAATTGCCTGTGAGCTGGCCAAGCCCACACTGTAGTGTTGATGTGCCTCTTTCTGGGCAGTGGCCTAGAACCTACAGATGGATGACCATATACAGAAGGCAGGGGGTCATGGGCCGCTTTGGTTAGCCAAGTGGCTTCACCCAGGGGACCCAGTTTTGTCTCACCCTGTCCTACCTCACTCCACCTAGCTACCCTTGCCCTGACTCAACACTACAGTGACACACACAGGGGGTGGATCTACTTACTTTCTGCCAAGTCCACAGGGCAGAAAGCATGACAGAGGCAACCATGCTCCAGTTTGTGCAAAGCATGGGGCCAAAATCTTTACATTAGGAAGCAAGTCCCTTTTGCACAGCCAGAGTCACGCTGCAAAATGCCATCATGGCATGAGTGACAGCCCTGCAGGATGCCCGCTTTCTCTCACCAGTTCTGGGGTCTCACATTGTGACAGCATAGGACAGAAATTCCCAGAAAACTATGCTAAGGCACCTAGCATCCAAGAAAATAAACTCCAGATTAGGGAGATGGCTCAGTCAGAGTGCTTGTCAGGCAAGCATGAGGACCTGAGTTCCAATCCCCAGAGCCCCCATTTTAAAAAAATAAGCCAGTCATGGTAATACACACTTGTAATCCAGTGCTGAGAAGGTAGAGGCTAGCAGATACGTGATGAATTACAGGTCAGTGAGAGACCTTGACTCAGACACACGTAGTGGCCAGGACATGAGAAATGATACCCAAGGTTGACCTCTAGTCTCTACTAGCATATGCACACCTGTGCACACAACACGTGCTTGCCCCACACAAACATACAAAAACACTAAACATGTTCAATAATGTCCTAGTCCACGAGTGCATTGTTCAAGCTCTTTCCCTGAGGTTGAGCAGAGATGCAAACAACAGAAGTGAGGAAGGCTGTCTCTGACACATTACCTCACCAGGGAGGGAATCTTCCTTGGAAACCCAGCACCGTTCCCTAGGTCCTCATCCCACCCTCCTGCAGGGTGGATGGAAGCAGACTGCCAGCTCTGACTGAGAGGGGAGTGGCCAGTCTGGGCCTTCACTTCCCGCTCCTAATCTCCACATTCCCAAACAGCTCCCACTTGACTCCTGTCCCTTCCCTGAGACTAGGACTTACCCACCATCTCACCATCTGCGGGGTCTACAGCTGAACATTCACATACCCAGAGCTCCAGCCCCTCCTGAATGGGCGCCTCTCTGTTACAGGTCATCACCGAAGCCAGTGCTGGCCAGGGCCAGCACCTCATCCGAACACCGTTTGCAGGAGTGGATGACTTCTTTATACCCTCAACAAATCTCATCATCAACCACATCAGGTAGGATTGGTCTGCCATGACTCTGCAGGGCCTTGCTCAGCCCCACCCCATCTGCCTGGGCAGTCATGCTCCCCTCTCCCTCTCAATACTTCCTGATCTGCCTTTGGATAGAGAAGTGAACACCCTACCCCACCACCACACCGACCCAGGGCCTGGTTCCCCTGCTAAGCATACCTTCTAATTAAAGTGTTCCCAGTTCCCAGAGTCTTTAGGGACTGGCCACTCCCCTTCCTTCCTCACTTCATAGAGCACCCACAGGCTCTGCAAAAGCCCCCTGCTGTGCCGTCAAGACCCCAGAGATCTCACTGTGTATGCCTCTGTCCACCGACATCAGACACTGTCTTCAGGAAGAAATGATTCATTTCTGCACGCTGAGGCTGGGGACCTAAAGAGGACAATAACCTCCCTAAGAACCCCTTCCCTGCAGGGCCTCTGAGCTTGAATGCATGCACAAGACCACCACCAGGATGCTGGATCCAGCCAGGAGTGGTGCAGGTGCAGATGCTCCTGAGTGGCTTTTAAGTTCAAGTTCCTTTTAAGGGCATCGTTTTCTCCCTCTGCTTCTTTAAGGATGCTTTCAAGTCCATGTCTGGAACATTTTGCCCACTCAGGAGATGCCTTTTTTTTTTCTTCCCGAAGGAAATTATAGAAACCGATTTCTCCTATTCCTTTAAGTGTATGCATTCAGCACCAAGGGCCTTTGTGAGCAAGACATTTAGGCACAGGATCTCAGGGAAAGTCTCACCTCGAGTCAGATCTTCCATACTTGCAGTCAGTCTCCACCAGCATTTCAGGAAGCCAGATGAGATCGAGTCCCATCTGCTGGAGGCTCCCTCTTGGATCCGATCTTCCCAACTGCCCTGGGAAGAGACAGAGCTCTTTTAGAGTCCCTGAAGCTCAGAGAGGCAAGCAGCTGGTCCTAGGCTTTGTAGCCAAAGGGCATCACAGCACCACCAGGCCATGTGGCTTCTGGGGCAGAAGCTGCCCGAGGTTCTTCTTGCCCACATCATGAATGCCAGAGGGGAGACCACACTGCATTCCTCCCCCAGTGCCAGGATTACAAACAGGAATTCCGTCCTTGTTTAGCTGCATCTGTGGCTTCAAATTCTGACTTACCAGACAGCTCAGGAGCAAGCTGACTGACAAGGGTCCTCGTGGACAGTCCGGGCAAGAGTCAGTCTTTTTCTCCAAGGCCTGCAAGCCCAGATCCCCACCCCAGCTAACCTACGCTAAGGAAGTGGCCCAAAGGCACCTCCAGAGAGAAGCCATTGAGAGCCGTTCCCCCCCGCCCTTCAAAAGCATTTTTTTTTTCAAAGATGAGTGGGTTTTGCAAACACGCAAATCCAAGAACATTTGTACTCAACTGCATGTGGCTGAAGAGTGCAGATAACTGACTCTGGAGGTGTCCCCTGCAGAATGATAGCTCTTATTACTAGACCATTAGATGACTGAAGGGTTAGGATGCCATCATTTAAAACAAATGACAGATGCCCTCTGCCCCCAACAGTGGCCGCGTGCTCGCTGACCTCCGTTGCTCTCCCCCCAGGTTTGGGTTCATCTTCAACAAGTCTGACTCTGCTGTCCACAAAGTTGACCTGGAGACTCTGATGCCCCTCAAGACTATCAGCCTGAAGCCCCATGGCTGCATGCCTCAAGCCATGGCGCACACCCACCTGGGCGGCTACTTCTTCGTGCAATGCCAGCAGGACACCCCCACCTCCGCCGGCCCACAGCTGCTCATTGACAGTGTCACAGACTCGGTGCTGGGCCCTAACACTGACATCACAGGCACCCCCCATGTGTCCCCTGACGGACGCTTCATCGTCAGTGTCTCCAACAAGGGCCCCTGGCTGCACGTGCAGGAGGTCACAGTCCGGGGGGAAATCCAGACCCTATATGACCTAAAAATAAATCCGGGCATCTCAGACCTAGCATTTCAGCATTCCTTCACTGAAGGCAATCAGTTCAACGCCTACGCCACCCTCGACAAGGAGCCAGACCTGCTGTTCCTCGAGCTGTCCACCGGGAAAATGGGCAGGCTGAAGAACTTAAAGGAGCCCCCCACGGGGCCAGCCCCACCCTGGGGAGGACCCCGAAGAATCCTGAGGGACAGCGGGCTCTTTGGACAGTACCTCCTCACGCCAGCTCAAGAGTCGCTGTTCCTGATCAACGGGAGACAAAATGCCCTGAGATGCGAGGTGTCAGGCACAAAGGGTGTGGCCACAGTAGTGTGGGTCGGGGAGGTATGAAAGGGTCCAGTCAGGAACCTTGGGTCCAGGAGTACCACACCTTAGTCCTGACACCACAGCCCCAACCAGGCGCACTGTACATTTTCACAGACAAAAAAGCCAAACCCTGTACTTCGCTTTGTGGTTCAACACTGATCTCCTTGCAAGTTCCCTAGTATAAGGTATGCGCTGCAACCAAGATCGGGGGGTTTCCATTCAGAAGTATGATTTAATGCCTTGAGCTGTGACGAGAACACATGCTGCTCTGTGCAAGGAAATCACCTCTGTTCCTGGCTGCACACCACGTCGCCTGGGGACACCACAGAACCGAGGGATCCTGCTGCCCAGGCTGACACTTCCGTCGGTTGCCTTCACATAGTCATTATCCTCACCCGCCAGCCCCAGCCGGTGCCCTGAAGGAGTGGCCTGGGCAGTGGGGTTGAGCAGGGCTGTCCCTCTTAGCGGGCTGGCCTTCTACCCCTGCTGGGGACTTCACTTGCCACATCCCGGATGCTGCTTGCTTGCTTTTCCAGCTGAGTGCTATACCCCTGAGGGAGAGCCTCTGAGACTTACTACACCTTGGGGAATGGGGAAATCACTTGCTTTATTTTGGAATTTTTTGATTAAAACTAATTTTTTTATAATCTCAGATGCGAGGATGCAGAGAGCTGCTCTCCAAGGCCCGATTATATTCTTCCCTGCCTTAGGCCAAGTCTCTGAGGGGAGAGGGTCCCAACAGCACATCCCATGTGCAGAAAAAAATAGACATCCAAGAAATAGTGGCCCTCCACGCCATTGTGTTGGCCCAAGTGCAGCCCATAACTACCGTGTTAAAATCCGTGCTGGGTCCCCGAGACCAAGCTGAGCCCTGTGTGCCTGCTTTTCCCCATAGAAAGGCGACACGTTATTAAGGAAGCCTAATGCGCCAGCATAAGTACAGACCCAGGGCAGACCAGGCTTTCCTGGTAAGGCGTAGGCAGCCTCTGAGCGCAATGCCAAAATCCAGAAGCCATGAGTGCCATCCATCCAGAGTTCTAAGGCTGTATTTCTGCAGGAGCGGTCGGCACTGATGCCTCAGCCCCGTCACCACACCTCAAAGAGCCCCTTTGCCCTAAGTGTTTTCATTCCCACACTCCAGTCTACACACTCTCCAAAGTGCAGAACCACAAAGGGCTGTGTCAGCCCCTCCTGTCTGCCTGTGGTAGGCTCTCAGGCCATCAGGAAGAGGCACAACCCAGCCAGCCCTATGGGGACCAACTGTGTCAGACTCTCAGCAAGAAAGAGACCCCACCCACCCAGGTTTCTCAGAACACTCCTGTCCTCTCCCATGCCTGTGGCCAAAACTTACCAGCTTTCTAGTTCCAATGATTATTCTGCAAACCCACGGCGTTGAGACTGTCTACCCCAGACATTTTGGCTAACTTAGCCACTTTTACCTACCAACAATGGCCATGACTTTGGAAACACAGACTGCACCTTCCTCCCGCTTCCTGCATGCGTGCGTGCGCAACCCCCATTGCTCACTCCGGTTTCCTGCCTCTTAGGCCACTCAACAACTGTCCCTTACAGTCCAAGGCTGTACATGTGCTATCATGTTTCAGATTTGGGTAATGACAAGACACGTAGAAGTTGAGGATGCTGACCTCAGAGGCCTAATGGCCAGCTTCACAATGGGGTAGACGGTGACACATCTTACCCCTTTTTACCCACCTCAGTATCTTAATGTGATTCCAGAGTCCCATGTTTTCACTAAAATCTTCCAATGTTCACACATTTCTCCTTTTGGAACAATAGTGTCTGCCTCAGGCAGACGAATCCCTGAGCCTCAAAGAGGCAGAGCATCATCTCCCCAAGCCCACCAAGGCAAGGGTACCCACACTCTTTGGATGCAGTATTACAAAGTCAAAGGCAGATCTAGTCCAACAAACCAGAAGAAAGCAGGAGTGCTACTTGACCACTGACCCCCGTCTCTGCACATTCCTGGAAGTCACCCCCAGATTCTCTTTTCTTCTGGTCGAGTTACTGGAGATAGTGTATGTCCATTGACCTACATGTAAGGCATAAATAAAGCAAAAGCTCAGAAGAAACCTGAAGCCTAGTCCAGATGTCAATAGCTCAGCCCAGGATGCATCACAAAAGTGGAACGGCTTCCTGGCGAGGACACCAGTAGAAAGCAGAGGACCACAGGGAAATCGTTCCTGGCTTCCCGGTCTCTTCACTTTGGGGCCAGAAGAGAGAGACTCATGAGTCAAGTTTAAAACCCACTGGCAGAAGATGTCAAAACTGTGAGTGGGTCTCCTGCAACAAGCCCAGCCCGTGAGGGTTGGTCTGAACACAAAGATTGACAACTAACAGTTTACCCGGGAAAGATTGGTTTAACCAAGAAAATCACCAGGAAAGCTATTTACATAAACCCCACCCGTGATTCTTAACATTCAGCTGATGATGCCAACATTCAACTGTTCTTTTCTTTCCAGAAAACAAATTCTGTGCACCTGTAGCTGCTGGTTCTCCTTCTGCCCCAAAGTCCTCGCTCTCAACATGTTACCCAGCCACCCCCGAACGCATGGAAGAGAGCCTTCCTGCTTCTGAGTGTGTGATCCTCTTGTCCAAACAGGCTTGTGGGTGGGCCCCCCCCCCCCCCGCCCCCGTATGGTTAAAGGGATCTCTTCAGTCCCCAAGTCACACAAACATCCTGCTGCCTTCCCGAACCACAGGAGGAGGCTGGAGAAGGCCTGAAGTCATGGCTGGGATCACATACATACTAATACTATGCTGCAGGTTCTCTGAGGTAGAGAGTGAGCATCACCAACAGAGCTATCTCCCCTCCACTGGCTCTCTGTTCAGGAAAGGGCTCCCAGCTGAAGGGAAACCACCCAGGAGGACTGACTGCTTGCTCCCCCAAACAGAGCCAAGAGCAGCAGCAGCCTGCTGCCACAGAGCATGGGAACTTCCAAGTCTTCATCCAGCCCAGCAGGAGTTGGCTTTGTACAGCTGCATCTTCTTGTTCATCTGATGACCAATAACCTGTGAACTAAGGGAGATCTCAGAACTGAGATGGGAAACAGATTCGCTCTGGATATATTTTTGTACCACAGGCTAAAGTGTAGTTGCTTCATTTTTTCATGTGTTTCATTCAGATACCACTGTTGCTGGGCCATCTTCACTAACAAACCCCACAACTATCTCCCCAGACCTCTCTTTCCAGAAGCAAGCCTCCTGGGAAATCGTTGCCATTCCCCCTCCCTCCTGCACACCCACCAATCTACCTCACATCTTCCTCCCGGGCACCCCACATCCCCAGAATGCCACCCCAGGAGGCCAGAGATGATGGAAGGCTACTGTAGTACTGACTCGGAAGTCCTCCACCAGCCCCACCCCAGTCCCACCCCATGTATGATCAGAACCCGCGCATAGCACCTTGCCGTCCAAAAATCACAGCCCAAACCTAGTTCTCGGTCCTACCCAGTTAGAAGCTGAAGACTAGAGAAAGCACCATCAGGGTGGTCAGAAAGAGGGACCCTCGTCCAGCAGGGAGAGCGCTGGTGGCATTTCATTTCAGCCCGGCCTCACTCCAGGCAGCCCACCCTCTCCATCTTTTCTCACTTCATTCACTTTCTTCCTGGTTCCCTTCCGGTATATCCCAGGCCCCCTGCTCCCAAGCTCCCCCATGATGGCCCTCATCCTTCAAGGAGCAACAACTCTCTATCACACCAGCTTCGTGTGCTCCTTGCTTTGAGGGTTCAAATGAGAAGTCACTCACGGACTAGATGCTACCATTTGATTATTTGCTCCCAGGCCACCACAGAGGCAATGTGGTTTTGTCCAGGATGAACATCACTAACTGTCTAGGTTTGGTTTCTCTCCATAGCCACAAAGATGATAAATGGGATACTTAAAAGATCCAACAGGAGCAGGGAACTCAGGGTGTGACCACAAGATGCCAAGCGGCTAGTGGAAGGCAAGCCACTTCCTGTTTATCTCACTGGCTTGAGGATCTGGGGTGTCTTGGCTGGGCCCGTAGACTTGGGCATCAACTCCCCAGCAGGTACCTAGAGATAATAAGCAAGCATCATCTTAGGTCTTCACATTCTTCTCTGGCTCTTTGGGCATCTAGCTAGGAAGTATCATTTAACCAAACACAATGGGTGAAATTATGGGCTATGTAAGAAGAGAAGAAATGGACTTCCAGAATTCATAGTGAGGCTTTTTTAGCTGGCACCAGTGCATTTAGGGCATTTCTGCTTTTTAGAAAAAGTCACTGTTTAGGCACCTTTCTTTCCACGCTCAACTTAATGACCACGGTACAGTCCATTTCCCAGGACTCACTCCCATGACAGTTCCTACCATTCTTGGAGCATCAGCTTCCTACCATTCAGGCATCATGTGACCTCTGGCCATGATGCCTTGCTGCTTTAGTGTTCCAATGAAAAGCCACTAGTGGCCTGGAAAAAAAAACATGGCCCTACCCTAGACAGCTCTAGAGAACCCTGCCTCCAGCCCGCAAAGCCTTGTGTGTGGACTGGCCCCCTACACCAAGTCTTGGTGACATGTTGCTCTCCTTAGCTCACCTTCTGGAAAAAGGGAAGCCAGCAGTGGCTGGTTGTGGGGCCCAGGGGCTCTCTAAACTCTAAGTCCTCATCCACTGTCTAGCATGCCATCTCCAAAGATGGGAGAGAAACAAACTTGCAGGCGACCAGACCCAGACCCACTGTGCCCCCTGGTGGTAGCACCGCACATCCACCCCCTCCCTGCCTGCCTCCTCCACCCTCCTCCCTCCCTGCCCTGGCTCCTGAAGGCTGTGTAAAAGGACCCTCCACGTCCCCCAGTGCTGCTGCCCTGCTTCCTGCAGGCTGTGCGCGACAACCCAAAGTGAAACTCGGCATGAAGTTTTGCTGGAGTGGTCGCACACCGTTTCACGCTATCGTGTTGCCGAATGGCCTTCGAGTTGTGGAACCCCTACCCACACCATCAAGAGACTGTCACCCTTTCCCCGCCTCAGAAAAACCCTTGGATCTCCTACATTGAGGCAAGCTACATTCTTTTGAGCAGTTGTGTGGACTCCGAAATATATTTTCTGTAATCAGTATTTCTCAAAAGGCCGCCTGTAATTATTATACACATGTGAATTTTTTCCTTATTTATAAGATATATATAAATTATTTTTAATACATCAACTTTAGTAGAAATTTGTACCAACACAGTAACAGTATGTGGCATTTGAAATAAGTTTGTGTTTATTTTGATGTATGACACGGTATTGAACACATGATGTATTTACTGTACCACTTGACAAAAAAAAAAAGAGAAAGAAAGACTCACAGATTATCATAAAGTATGGTCATTGTCAATGCTCTTTTTCTGAGGATTTTACAATAAAACTTGAAAAAGAATTACCTTTGGGGCACTAGTCTGTCAGCGGCTGTGAAGGTGAGAACTAACAAACGGGAGACCCAAGATTTGGTTTGGTTTGGATTTGGGTTTTTGGTTTTTTGGTTTTTGTTTTTTTTTTCCAGTCATGGTTTTTCTGTATAGCCCCAGCTGCCCTGGAACTCTCTACGTAGACCAGGCTGGCCTTGAACTCATAGATCCGCCTGCCTCTGCCTCCCGAGCGCTGGGATTAAAGGCGTGCGCCACCACCGCTCCATTTCAATGGAAGCAGAGGCTCAGAACAGAACTGGCTCCATTTCAAGTCTACAGCGAATGAATGCTGGTCTCTGATCTGATCTACCCACATACAAAACCTGAGCCTCAGTTCCCCTGGCCTCTGCTTTCTAAATCTGCCTCATTAACATTTGTGGGAGGGTGGGGGTCCAGCCGTTTCCTGTGTGGTGAGCACTGAGCCTGAGTCAAATGCAACCACGTGATACGAAGCAGAGCACAGTGACCAGTTGCCCACTGTCCCTGACCTTGGCCCCGCCCAAGCCTGTGCTCATCACTTGGGTGCAGTTCACTCCAAGACCTGCCTGTAATGGTGCGGGAGCTCATGTCTCACCTGACATCCCAAATGTCCATCCTGCCCCAGCCAAGGGGGCCACTCAGACAAAAGTGTTTGAGCTCCATGTGCCCAGATGTCTGCCTCAGTTTTGTTCCTCCCATAGCCAGAACACTTTTGCAACCACATCTACTCTCTGTTCAGCCATTGTTTTCCAAAACACATCTCTGTATCCAGGCTTAGTCTGCATGGAACCTAGAGTCTAAAGCTATGAAACCCAAGAAGTACGAGAGCCCAGCTCATCAACAGTGCACACAGGAATGCTCACTTGGGAATAATTTTTGGATGAGATGATCTGAGTTAAATAAAAATGCCTGATGAACAGTACGGGTCACAACCTGCTTACCAATATAAGAGGCAAAAGCAATGGGTTTGCATGAGAGAGAACAGCCAGAATGCTGGCCCCGTAGACATGACGGCTGTATGAGATCTCTGTACACAGTAAAGCCGGAGGCTAGAAGAGCTGTGGGGTAGAGTTCCATATTGCTACAAAAATCAGTGGCCAGCCTCTGGCTCTGCAGTTGGAGCATCTTCCCTGGCAGGCGGTACAGGTGTCAGGTTGAAAGGAAGGAAAGGGAGACACTTCCAAGAGCATGCCCATGTCTCCTGACCTGCATCCATGCCCCAGGTGCCTGGGAGCCAGGTCAACTATCTGCGCACAGCCTGAAGTCATTCTGTTCAGGGGAAACTCTCCAGGGGAGAGACACAAGGGGTTCCATGGGGAAAGTCTCAAGAGAGGGAGAGTTCCCCAGGACATGTAGGCAGAGGCTGCAAGATGGTCACGACAGTGATCCTATCGTATGGGCACAGAGGCCTGGGACGTTGAACACCAGTGAAGTAACTATCGGTAGCTTTAGGGTCAGGATATGGGTGGGAAAGAACTGCTCTAGGCAACCCTAGGTGGGGGGAGAGGTCTTGGGGATACCCGGAGTTTGGGAAAAGGCAAAGATACCCAGATAAGGACAGACACAAGGAAGTCTCTGTGGGACAGAGGGAATTGGGGAATACACAGGCTCCAGAAGGGCTGAGTTCCAAGTTTCCCCAACTGCAGGCCAGGAAGCTGTGGGGGTTTTGTTCATTTGTTTTTGGTTTTTTTTGTTTTGTTTTGTTTTGTTTTTTGGGTTTTTTTGTTTGTTTGTTTGTTTGTTTGTTTTTGGGGGGAGAGAGTCTCACCATGTAGCCATGGCTAACCTGGGATTCACTATTAATCCCAGCACTCAGGGTTAGAGACAGAGTCAGGTGAGTCTCTGTGAGTTCAAGGCCAGCCTGGTCTATCTACATAGTTATTTCCAGACCATCCAAGGAAACTCTGTCTTAAAAAAACAAAAACACAAAAAAACTAAGCTAAACTAAAGCCTT
The DNA here is from genome assembly GCA_902168405.1 of Peromyscus aztecus. Taxonomy (NCBI): domain Eukaryota; kingdom Metazoa; phylum Chordata; class Mammalia; order Rodentia; family Cricetidae; genus Peromyscus; species Peromyscus aztecus. Next base: position 21,043 of record CABHPQ010169737.1, read on the forward strand.
TTGATGCAATAGTGGTCCTTCATGTCCAGATGGATATCATCTTGTTGTTTCTTTTGTTTTTTTGAGACAGGGTTTCTCTGTGTAGCTTTGGTGCCTGTCCTGGATCTCACTCTGTAGACCAGGCTGGCCTCAAACTCACAGAGATCTGCCTGCCTCTGCGGATATCATCTTAATATGTAAATGTCTGTGCAAAAACATCCTAGTCATTACTTACCTGCCATGCCTCCAAAGCCACTAGTCATCCTCACTGTGTTCAGAGTCCATCCCTTCCAGCCAAGGTTTCCCACTAAAATGAAATCCAGGTACCAGTGTTGGTCAATAGTGACCAATGAGACCAAGCAGTCCTGAGTGGTCCAAAAGAAGGGCTACAAAGCTGATGAGCCATAGACCCTGCTCTGTGTGCAATGGGCAGAATGTTCCCCAACACAGACAACAGGAACACTCTCAGCGTCTCTAGGGCACAAATAAGAAAATGCAATAAATATATAGAGACCCTGATTAGCCGGAAAGAGAGCCTCGGTCCTGGGTGCACACTCATCAGACATCCAGGAAAGTCCAGCTCTCGATCAGTGCTCTCTGTTGCTCCACTTGGCAACCACACTCAGTGACATAAGAAACATATGCTGGCCAGGCGTTGGTGGTGCACGCCTTTAATCCCAGCACTCGGGAGGCAGAGGCAGGCGGATCTCTGTGAGTTCGAGACCAGCCTGGACTACCAAGTGAGCTCCAAGAAAGGCGCAAAGCTACACAGAGAAACCCTGTCTCGAAAAAAAAAAAAATCACTAAGGAGAAAGTATAAGCCACTATATTAAACACTGAGTTCTAGAATTATAAGCATGGGTACACAGGATCTCACTGTGCTAAGTCTAAAGCTGCAAGTGAATCTATAATTAGTTTTAAAAAAAAAAAAAGCCCTAAGGCCCTGACCATGTCACCAGTGACTCCTTAAACATTAATGGAAGCTACAAAGCAAATTTTAACACAGACCCTTTCAACATATACAAAAGGAAGAGAAAATCCCCAGCTCACTTTGTAATGCCAGAAGTTCTCTTTTATCCTAAAATCCAACAAAAAACACCCAAGAAAGGGGAAATTACAAGATGATATTACACTCAGAACATACACGACAAAATTCTAACGGAAATACCAACAAACTGAATCCAGCAACTTAGGGGAAAGGACAGTACATCATGGCTAAGTCAGATTAATCTAAGAGTTGCAAAATGATTTAATGAAGCAATTACTTATATTGTTCTATTATTAAATAAAACTCCAGAGTCAAAGATTGACGTAAAAACCCGATTGATCGGAGAAGCAGCAAAGAAGGGACCAGTGACCTCCTTTCTCTCTTCTTCAATCCAAAAGGGCCTGTGTATCTTTCCAACCCTTACTGCTTCCTGTGTCTCTGTGTCCTGGGTCCTCCAAAACCTCTATGGCTAATTCTGGTCAGTAAGTAGCCAGCTCTGCCCTCTGATTCAAAGTAAACTTTATTGTCAGTCTCAGGAATGTCAGAGTGCAATCAAAATATCCCACAACAATTTAATATTAGGGAGAAAGGATGTAATTCACCACATTATCAGATAAAAGTAGGAAAAGAATATGAGCATCTCAAGAGATTCAAAAAAAGTATTGACTGAGAGGACTGAGCAGATGCCATAACAGGCTGCTCAGTCTTCTCTCAGAGATCAGGCCTCAATTTCAGTTTCCTGAGACTGGACAAGTAGTTTCTGAGAAAGAGCCATGAACAAGGGACAATTAATCTCTAATATCCCCAACAGCAAGGATGAGGAGCTTGGTATATGCAGTCCAGGCCTGAGCCATAAACAGCTCAAGGTGATAACCAAATAAGGATGAAGCCTGGAACTTGTCCAACCCTGCCCAAAACTGGAATAACTATGCCCTGACCAACCCCCAACTAATCCTAGCCAATTAGAAGTTACTAACATGATTGTCACTTGCTTAAGCCAATCATATTTAAAATGACCTAACTGCCTTAGGACCTCCCTTTGGCTATGCTTAAAATGAGCCCACACATTCCTCTCAGGGGCTTCACCATCTTGCGTTTGTATGAGATGGCAGGTCCCAGCATGCTAGAATAATAAACGCTCATGTTGATTGCATATGTGGATGGTTGTCCTTTGTGGGACTTCCCCAGGACCCTAACATTGACAAAATCCTAAAATCACTCTCACATGACCTGGACCTGCGGGTTGTTCTTCTGTGACAGAGTATTAAGGGGGAGCCAGGAGCCAGGAGATGAGAAGATAAAAGACAGGAAATCTGAGGTCAAGAGGTCTTGCATCAGCTAACTCTTATGCCAAACAAGCTTATTAAGAAGTCCAGCATCTTATATACAGTTTTTAGGGGAGAGATGCCAGCATCAAGCTCTCACACAATGGGACAAAGTCAGCAGGAAGGTAACCAAGCAATGTTACACAAAGGGACACAGGATAGCTCAAAATCACCACAGACTAAGCATGCAGCAGCCTTAGGATGAGATGTTTGGGTTCTTAGGATCTGAAGCTGCTGCTCCCTCAAAACCCTGGCCAGGCCATACTGACCCTGCCAAGCAAATTCATCCATAGATCTCAGCAAAAGCTTTGGATCAGCCTAGCCCTCAACACTCACACATGACCTCCTCTTTTTTTTTACTTAAGAAATTTTTTTATTCCTTTTACATGGATCCCCCTCTTATTCCTCCTCATGCTCCCCCCCCCCAGTCTTCCCCTGCTAACCCGCTCCCCATCCCCTCTTCCAAAAGAGTAAAGCCTCCCATGGGGAGTCAGCAAAGCCTGGTACATTCAGCTGAGGCGAGACCAAGCCCTGCCCCCTGCATCAAGGCTAAGCAAGGAATCCCATCATAGGTAATGGGCTCCAAAAAGCCAGTTCATGTACCAGGGGTAGATCCTGATCATACTGCCAGGGACCCCTCAAGATCAAGCTACACAACTGTCTCCAATATGCAGAGAGCCTAGTCCGGTCCCATGCAGGCTCCACAGCTGTCAGTCTATAGTTCGTGAATTCCCACAAGCTTGGTTCAGTCATCTCTGGGTTTCCCCATCATGATCTTGATCCCTCTTGCTCATAGAATCCCACTTCCCTCTCTTCAACTGGACTCCTGGAGCTCAGGCTGGTGCTCGGCTGTGGATCTCTGCATCTGCTTCTATCAGTTACTGGATGAAGGCTCTATGATGACAATTAGGGTAGTCACCGATCTGACCTCCCATTAGCATAAAGACTTCAGTCAGTTCATGGAGACGAAGAAGGGCTACAACAACAGATTTCACTGAAGCATGAAGATGAAACACTGAAAGTGCTCTGGGTGGGACGAGGAGCAAGACAAGGATCCCACTATTGCCTGTGCCGTACACACTGCCAGAGCAGCAAGACAAGAAAAGGAAAGAATGGGAAAACGATGTGTGTAGAAATTCCAACTGAATATAGAAGACACGGACATGTGATTAACATTAACAGGAGCTCAGTAGCTATTTCTCATTGCCATAAAATGCCTGGCAAAAGCAATCTAAGTAAGGGTGGTTTTATTTTGGCTCACAGTTCAAGGGAATTGTCCATCATGGTAGGGAAGTCATGGCAACAGGAACAAGAAGTGGCTGGTCACATTGTGTCTGCAGTCAGGAAACAGAGTTAGACCATTCCATGACCACAGAACCACAAAAAAGTGCCACCTATGTTTAAGGTGGGTCTTCTCGCCTCAGCCTAATCTCTAGAAAAGCTCTCACAGACACACTAGGGATTTGTCTCCAAGGGGATCCTAGATCCTGTCAATACAATTGTTGACAATACAACAATCACAGTGTTTATAACTACTATGTTAACTCTGCAAGGGATACTAAAAGGGATATTTCGATATGAAAAGAAGGATAAACACGCCAGGCTGTGGTGGCTCACGCCTTTAATCCCAGCACTCGGGAGGCAGAAGCAGGTAGATTTCTGTGAGTTCAAGGCCAGCCTGGTCTACAGAGTGAGTGTCAGGACAGACAGGGACACACACACAAACTTACCTCAAAAAAAAAAAAGTTACAACAGACACTGAGGAAATTCAGAGAATCATAAAGACATACTTTAAAAATCAGAATTCCACCGCTGGATATCTAAAAGAAATGGATTAAATTTTCAATATATATGGTCTACCAATTTTTTAACTATTAAATATAAGTGATAATATTACAAGGAAGTTTTAACACCACTCTGTCAATAATTGTCTTGAATAAATAAAAATTTGTAAGGATATAGAAGATTTCAGCCACATAATACATAATTATGACCTTGGTAGGCTTATATAAAACCTTGTATATAAAAATTAGAAAAAAAATTCAAATTCACATAAAACTACCGTGGGTGGCAAAATCATAGAACATGTTATCTGGCCACTTTACACTAAAATAGAACTCATCAACAAAAAATAAAGTTTGCTTAAAAATATCCATAAATTGCCAGGCAGCCTTTAATCCCAGCACTCGGGAGGCAGAGCCAGGCGAATCTCAGTGAGTTCAAGGCCGGCCTGGTCTACAGAGTGAGTTCCAGGAAAGGTGCAAAGCTACACAGAGAAACCCTGTAATCCCAGCACTAGGGAGGCAGAGGCTAGTGGATCTCTGGGAGCTCGAGACCAGCCTGGTCTACAGAGTGAGTTCCAGGATAACCAGGACTGCTTCACAGAGAAACCTTGACTCAAAAAAACCAAAACAAAAAACAAAAAAAAAGTCATAACTTTAGAAAATTAAGTGTAAAATGGTAAATAATTCAAAAATCAAAGAAACCATAATTGAAAATTTGTTCCATAAAACTATTAGAGATTCTATTAATCATGTTAGTTTTGCTGTGAACTCGATGCCTAACAGAAACCATTTGACAAAGGAGAGCTTGGCTCATGACTTCAGAGAGTTTCGGTTCATCATGGCAGGGAAGACATGGTGGAACAATTCAGTTTGGGGTGGTGGGAGTGTGTGGTGGAGGTTTGTCACATGGGGGCCAACCAGAAAGCAGAGAGGAACAGGAGGTAACAGCCAAGGATAACCTTCAAAGGCCCATCCCTGGAAACCTACTTTTAATAGCTAATCCCTACCTCTCAAAGATTTCACAGCCCCCAAAACAGCACTCAAAACATGAGCCTGTGATGGACAGTTCAGATGCAAACTGTACCAAAGATATATCTATAGATGGCGACTTTATATAAAAATATTGTTGGCCATACATTAGAAATTGCTGTTGTTTGAGTATGGTTGGGGTGTTTTTGAAAGGTAGTCAGTAAAAGAGGAGCAATTGGGAGGTGGTGTAGACCTTTAAGGGACAGGACCTAAAGCGAGGTACTTAAGTCATTGGAAGCATGAAGTCATTGGCAAGCATCCTTTTGGTAATTTTTGTGCAAGCTTTTGAATCTTTACAAAAGTCATTGTGATAGTTGATGTTCACTGTCAGCCTGATAGGATCCGGAACCACCTAGGAGGCAGGCCTCCAGGCATACCTGTGAGAGATTAGCTTCTAGGCATGCCTGTGAGAGATTTTCTTGACTAGGTTAGCAATGGTGGGAAGATCTGTCCACTATGGGTGGCACCATTCCCTGGGATGGGATCCTGAACTGTAAAGAAGAAAACATGAGCCAGGCAGTGGTGGCGCACGCCTTTAATCCCAGCACTCGGGAGGCAGAGGCAGACGGATCTCTGTGAGTTCGAGGCCAGCCTGGTCTACAGAGTGAGTTCCAGGACAGACACCAAAACTACACAGAGAAACCTTGTCTCGGAAAAAAAGAAGGAGGAGGAGGACAAAGAGGAGGAGGAAGGAGGAGGAGGAGGAGGGAGGAGGAGGAAGAAGGGAGGAGGAGGAAGGAGGGAGGAGGAGGAAGGAGGGAGGAGGAGGAAGGAGGAGGAGGGAGGAGGAGGAAGGAGGGAGGAGGAGGAGGAAGGAGGAGGAGAAGGAGAAGGAGAAGAAGAAGAAGAAACCATGAGCTTGTACAAGTATTCATCACTCTCTGCTTCCTGATTGTGGATGTGATATGACAGATGCTCCAGGCTCCTGCCGCCTTGACTTTGCTGCCATGACAAACTGGACCCTTGAACTGTTCGCTAAAATAAATTCTTTCTCCCTTGAATTGCTTTGGTGGGAGAAATAGTTTATCACAGCAACAAGGAAAGAAGCTAACATGCTTGGGGTAAAAGGAGCAAACCTGTTCCCTGGAAGAAGTGACTGCTCAGCGCGCGCGCGCGCGCGCACACACACACACACACACACACACACACACACATGCTCCCACTACTGCTCTTATTGTACCCATTTCTCAAAACCCCCAGAGACCACCAGGGAGCCGGTTTCCGATAGAAGCACATAAGGGTCCTTTTACTCAGGTTCAACCTGGGCACAGCAGATGGAAGGAAATGTGGCAGAGGCCACAAGCCCAGGTGTAGAGGGTTTTTATAGGGAAAAACCACAAGCCAGGAGTTGGCAACTTGGGTTTGGGCAGAAGGGATATGAGGCAAGGTGATTTTTTGGAACTATTGGTCTAGACCTTGGGCCTGAAACCACATTTGAAACCTTTGGGTTAGACTTTTAGTGAGGAACCACAACCCATTGAACAGGATCGTCTGGACTGCTCAGCAGGATTATCTAGATATCTTTGAGGACCATAAACCGCAGACAGGATATCCGCAGGAGCATACTGCCCTGTATCAGTTCGAGTTGTCATGGCACATCCCTGAGGTCCTTCCTGGAACTGAGTCTAGCAGGTGGTCTGAGATGGTGGCCCTTTCCCTAAAATGGAGCCTGCAAGGTCAAGTCTAGGCCTTCACACTCTCAGCTTGCCGCTGAGCCTGTGGGCCTCCACAGAACCACACTGATAGAGTTGGCATGCTCCTGAACCACCAAGTGTGTGAAATAAATACATCTTTTCTCTTCTAAAAATGTCTGTTCTAGTTTCTCTTCCATTGCTTTGATAAAACCCTCTAGCCAAAAGCAACTTGGGAAGGAGAGGGTTGGTCATAGTCCATCATTGAGGGAAGTCAGGACAGGAACAAAAGACAGGAATATGAGAGAGAGCAGGAACCACGGGAGCATGCTGCTTGCTGACTTGATCTCTGGCTTGCTCCCAGCCCTGTGTTCCACTAACTTTCTTTTTTTAATTTTTATTTATTTAATTTTTGTTTGTTTGTTTTTTCATTTTTTGAGACAGGATTTCTCTATGTAGCTTTGCGCCTTTCCTGGAACTCACTCCGTAGCTCAAACTGACCCCGAACTCAGAAATCTGCCTGTCTCTGCCTCCCAAGTGCTGGAATTAAAGGCATGCACCACCACCGCCCGGCCTCCACTAACTTTCTTATATAGTCTAAAACCCACCTCCTGCCCAGGGGTGCTACCACCACAGTAGGCTGGACCCTTGGGCAGGACCCTCCCACATCAACTGTCAATCAAAGACAGTCTCTCAAAGACATGCCCACAGGCCAATCTGACGTAAGCAATTTCTCATTTGAGATTTCCCCTTTCCCAGGGGACCATAGGCTGTATCCAGCTGACAGCTGAAGCTAACCAGGACAGCATTCCATGCCAGAGTTTTCATTTTAGAGACAAAACATTACTAAATATAGAGATATACACAATAACTTCACAATGCATAAATCATAACAAAGAGAAATATGTGCATTAGAAAAGAAAGTCTAGGGCTAGAGATGGGGCCCAGGTGGTAGAATGCTTACCCAGCATACACAGGGCCCAGGGTTTGTTTCCCCTCACTGATTTTTTGTTTGTTTGTTTGTTTGTTTGTTTTTAAGGCAGGGTGGTACAGGTCTGTAATCCCAGCTCCTGGGAAGTAGTAGCTGGATGATTGGAAATTCAAGGTCAGCCTCAGCTATGTAGAAAGTTCAAGGCCAGCCTAGGATACAGGAGACCCTAACAAAGAAATGGGGAAGGGGAGGGAGGAAAGAGAGAGAAAATAAATGGATGGTTACATATCAAAGACTGAACATTCAATGCAAGAAATTAAAAAAAAAAAAGAGGGAAGAAGGAAGGCAAAAAGATAAAATAAAAACAGCATAGAAGAACCAGGAATGTTCGAAATGTAAAAACTATTTTAAAAGGCAGAAAACAAAAACAAGAGCTCATTCTCTGCAAAAACACAACACAGCGAAAATACAGCAAGACAGAGCAGGGAAGAAGAGAAGCAGCTTTGGGAGAGAAAAGGCAACATTGTTATCGCACAGATAATGCAGAGTTTGTTTTTAAAGAAAAATAACAGATTGCTTCACAGAACAACTTGAAGTAATTTCTACAAAAACTTAAATTAGATGAACTGTTTCCCAGCAGAGGTAAAATGGTTTGCCAAAATGAACCAAAAAAAAACTTCTTTAGAAAGAAATGAAAATCCCAAATAAGCCTATAAAAGAAAGCAAATCAATAGTTAATCTACACACGCAAACAGAGACAGGACAGGCCCAAGTAGTTTAAGAGGGAATTCTTAGACAGAATGTTTGGGAAAACAGGACAGAAAGAGAGCTCAATGCACTTTATGACACTAGGAAATTCCGAAGCAAATGCCAGCGGAGACCAAAAAAAGACAAGAAAATTATGAGACAATCTCACTTACGGACAACAGGAAAATTCCAAATAAAACTCGAGCAAAGCAAATCGTAGAACATCATGCTTCATGACCAATAAACACACACTCCTGTAATTCAACAGCCGATTAACCTCGGAAGACCCAGGAATATAACTCACTACATTAATATAGTAAAGAAAACTCTGGGGTCACCTCCGTGAAACAGGAAAAGAACTCAACAAAAAATTCAGTGCTCACTTGTCATTGGAAACCCTTACTTAATAAATCTAGAATAGAAGGGACAGGGCTGGAGAGATGGCTCAGCAGCTAAGAGTACACACTGCCTTTGCAGAGGACCTGAGTTCAGTTCCCAGCACCCACACTGAGCAGCTCACAACCACCTGTAATTCCAGCTCTAGGGGATCCAATGCCCTCTTCTGGCTTCCTCAGACACAGCCATGCACACATACATACAAT
>CABHPQ010169737.1:30158-45337 GCA_902168405.1 Peromyscus aztecus
CTGGTTTATAGCATCTCAATTGCATATGTGTGTGGTTTATGAAATAGGGTCTCTCACAGCCCAGGCTGGCTTCACACTGTCTGTGTAGCTAAGGCTAGGCTTGAACTCCTGACCCTCCTACCTCCACCTCCCAATTACTAGGACTGCAAGCATGTACCACCACACTGGGCTTGAACAGAAATCCTTTCCAGGCTCTATCCTTCCCCTGTGGTCACTTCTCAGGGATGGGGAAAGGCTGGAATTGTCTTTCAACTTTTCACAGGCAACCGGGTGACATGTGTTTAACTACTTGTGTCACCGCTGTGACAGATCACCGTGGGCAACACATGTTTTGAAGCCTAAGAGAGCAAAGGATACATTTATTTTTATCATAGCCACTGAGGTTGAGACCTTTACCACAGGTGATACGATCTTAGCTAGGTAGAGGAACTAGACACCACACTGAGGTGAAATCAAGTATGCTCCCTTTGAAGTCTCAGTCTGCCTTTCTCACACTGTGATAAACCCCCATGACCGAAAGCAATGTGGAGAGGAAAGGATGTGTTTGGTTTATAGGGGAAGCCAAGGCAAGAACTCAAAGCAGGAAGGAACCTGGAGGCGGGCGCTGATGTGGAGACCTTGGAGGGGCATTGCCTACCGGCTTCCTCCCCCGTGGCTTGCTCAACTAACTTTTTTATTCAACCCAGGACTATCTGCCAAGGGTTAACACCACCCAGAGTGGGCTGGACCCTCCCACACCAATATTAATCAAGAAAATGTCCCATAGATGTGCCCACCGGCCAGTTTGATGGAGGCGTTTTCTCAACCGAGATTCCCTCTTCCCAGATGACCCTGGCTTATGTCAAGTTGATGGATGGGGAGGAAAAAAAAAAAAACTGGCCCAGAAGTCAACAACAAAATAAGGATGTTGACAGTCTCCCCTGCAGCAGCGTGGAGTAGGAGGTCCAACAAGGATAGAAAGATTGGGTGCGGGGGGAGGCGGTGTGTGAGACACTCAGGGTGCAACATTCCACCAAGAGATTCTTAATGAGAAAAGGTCTGTCCAGGGGCAGCCAAATGGCTCAGTGGGTAAAGACACTTGCTGCAAAAGTCTGGGTGCCTGAGTTCGATCCCTGGAGCCCACGGAAAAGGGTGGAAGATGAGGGCCGACTCCATCAAGTTGTTCTCTCACCTCCACATGTGCTGCTGTGGTCCACGTTAATAAAACCTCTAAAATTTAAGAAAAAAGAGAAAGGCAGTCCAGTATAAAGTGGACAAAGATGAACAAGTGGAGGACAGACATGAAGCCCGGTGGCTGGAAAACAGGGAAAATATTCGCCAGTCTCAATAAGAGGAAAATGCTGCTTACATGTAAAGGGCGACACAGTTTCGCCTGCATAAGAAAGGCGGTAATTAACAAGTCCAATGACACCCAGTGCCCCTGGCTTCCAGAGAAAGTGCAGATTGGGCCACCACTTTGGAGAGTAATTTGGCAAAATCTAATTAAGTGAAAGATCGCTTCACTTCATTCTTCAATCAAACAGCTCTGCTTCCAAATACAGACCTTACATAACTGAGAGTGTGTGTTCACAAAGAAACACTTCAAGAATGTTCAGAGCCGCTGGAGAGGCAGCTCCGGAGTCCAAAGCACTTCACTGCTCTTGCAGAGGACCGGAGTTCAGTCCCTCTAAGCCTCTGCAGGCACCCGCATGCATGTGCATACACACTCGTAAATTAACAATAAAATAAATCTTTGGCCAGATGGTGGTGGCATGCACCTTTAATCCCAGCACCCAGGAGGCAGAAGTAGGCAGATCTCTGTAAGTTCAAGGCCAGCCTGGTCTACAGAGGGAGTTCCAGGACAGCCAAGGCTGTTACACAGAGAAAAACTGTCTCGAACATAATAATAATAATAATAATTTTTTAATCTAAGAATTTTCTTTGGTTAAGATCACTGGTTAAGAAACTGACTGGGACCTTTCCTCAGCTGCCACCAAGGTGCTCGGTTCTTCCGAGGAAGCTAAGGCTGCGTTGGGGTGAGGCCCTCACTTCATCCAGCGACTAGCACTGTGTCGGCAGTAAGCAATATGGCCTCCGTCTCCAAGCTCGCCTGCATCTACTCCGCCCTCATCCTGCACGATGACGACGAGGTGACAGTCACGGGGGACAAGATCAATGCCCTCATTAAAGCAGCTGGTGTCAATATTGAACCTTTCTGGCCTGGCTTGTTTGCAAAGGCCCTGGCCAATGCCAACACTGGGAGCGTCATCTGCACCGTAGGGGCTGGTGGGCCTGCTCCAGCAGCTGGAGCCGCGCCAGCAGGAGGTCCTGCCCCCTCTACTGCTGCTGCCCCAGCTGAGGAGAAGAAAGTGGAAGCAAAGAAGGAAGAATCTGAGGAGTCTGATGACAACATGGGCTTTGGTCTTTTTGACTAAACCTCTTTAGCTAACATATCCAATAAAAAGATGAACCTGAAAAAAAAAAAAGAAAGAAAGAAACTGACTGGGAGCTGGGAGGTGGTAGCATATGCCTTTAATCCCAGCAGAGGCAGGCGGTCTCTGTGAGTTCGAGGCCAGCCTGGTCAACAGAGTGAGTTCCAGGACAGGCACAAAAAACTACACAGAGAAACCCTGTCTCGGGGGAAAAAAAAAGAAAAAAGGAAAAAGAAAAAAAAAAGAAAGAAACTGACTGGGAGCCAGGCAGTGGTGGCACATGCATTTAATCCTAGCCACTAGGGAGGCAGAGGCAGACAGATCTCTGAGTTCGAGACCAACCAGGACTACACAGAGAAACCCTGTCTTGAAAAAGCAAATAAACAAATAAATGATCATAGTAATGCTGCAATAAGGAAAATTCAGAACAAACTAAATGACTCTCAGAAAAGAACAGATTGCCATGTGTTTACAGAATGGGGTGTTGATGAATGAAATGGAGTTGACATGTATGAACACGGTTAAATTTCAAAACCACCACTGAGCCAGAGATGGAGATCCATGGGTGCAATACTGACACCTGGGAGGTTGAGGGAGAAGGGTCACTAGAGCACGGCCAACTGGGGCTTCATGGGAAGACCCTGTCTCAGCTGAGTGTGGCGCACACCTTGAATCCCAGCACTCCAGAGGCGGAGGCAGGAGGATCTCTGTGAGTTCAGGCCAACCTGGTCTACTTAGTGAGTCCCAAACAGCCAAGACTGTTACACAGAGAAACCCTTGTCTAATTAAAAAAAAAAAAAAAAAAAAAACAGAAGAGAAAAGAAAAGAAAGACCCTGTCTCCAAAAGTAAATCATCATATTGAGTGGAAAAAGGCAAATTACATGAAGTTTTTAAAACATGCAAAACAGGGCCGACAAGATGGCGTAGTGGGTGTCTACACACTACAATAAAACACCATGACCAAAATCAAGTAGGGAAGACGGGGTTAATTTCAGCTTTAGTTCCACATCACAGTTCATCCCTGAGAGAAGTCAGGGTAGGAACCCAAACAGCACAGGAACCTGGAGACAGGAGCTGATGCAGAGGCCACGGAGGAGTGCTATTTACTGGCTTGCTCTTCATGGCTTGCTCACTGCTTTCTTCTAACACCCAGGCCCACAGGCCCAGGGGTGGCCCCACCCACAGTGATGCGAGCCCTCCCACAACAATCAATCAAGAAAAGGCCCCAGGGCTTGCCCACAGGCCCATCTTGGTTAGGTGGTATTCTCAACTGAGGTTCCCTCTTCCAAAATGACTATCTTGTGTCCAGTTGGCATAAAACTAGCCAGCACAGTGGGTTAAAGGTACTTGCCACCAAACCTAACAACCTGAGCTGGATCCCCTAGGTCCCACAGGATGGAAGGAGAGAACCAATTCATACAAGTTGTTCTCTGACCTCCACATGTGCACCATGGTACATATATGCACACACATAATAAGTAAATGGGCTTAAATTTTTAAACATGCAAAGTATTCCAACACATATTGCTGTTGCTACATTCATATGTAATGAAGGCATAAAAATATAAACGAGGGTAACAGCCAAAAAAATGTATTAGTGGTTATGTCAGGAAGGGAGTAAGAGACTGTCATATGGTGAGGGTCTGTGAGGAAATTAAACTATTCACAATATAGTTCCTATTATTCTTAATCTAAAAGTAAGTCTAAAATAAAATTGATCTATATAAATCTAAGTGAGCTAAAATAATCCAGATAAACATGGTGTTGACATCCAATAGAGCAAAGCAGATGATGACCTTAACCTCGGTTGCTTTCTACATCTCTGTATTTTCTATATAATGAGTCTGTTTTTTAAAGATTTATTTTAATTTAATTATGTAAACGAGTATATGTGTCTGTGTATAAATGCACAAGCGTGCAGTGCCAACAGAAGAGGGAGCCAGAAGAGGGAGCCTGATTCCCTGGAGCTGCAGTTACAGGTAGTTGTGGCCGCCAGACACAAGGGCTGGGACCTGAACTCTAGTGCTCTGAAAGAGCAGCAAGTAGTCTTAGCTGCTGAATACCAATGAATGAAATTTTCAAGTTAGATCAAGCTGTATGTAATTTTAAGACTCTTCAGAGGATTCCAACCTTTGAACTTGACTACATTTCCTATTTTAAACAAAGTAACTTGTTGTTATTCTTTTTATTGAGATTCAAATAAAACGGTACATACCACAAATTCTAATAACCTATCCCTGTATTTAAACATAGCTCTGGGTGGTGGTTATAATTTTCTAATCATTTTTTAATAAATAAGAATTTGTTTCAGACATCCAAATTAGAAAAGTGAAGTTTTCTCAGTTTGCAGATTATATAATAATGTATATCACCTTGAAAATTCCCTGAAAAGACTTGTTAATACTTTATCAGAGCCAGGTATGATAGCACATGCCTTTAATCCTAGCACTCAGGAGGCAAAGACAAGTGAATCTGAGTTCAGCTCCAGCCTGGATTACATAGCAAAAGAAAGACACAGGATTGGTCCTGGGAAACTTAGATGGTCATATGTAAAAAGAATGAAGTTGAATCAGTAGCTAACACCATATGCAGAAATTAATTCAAAAGGTATCACATATCTAATTATAAAAACTAAAAAAAAAAAAATAGAAAACCCTTAGAAGAAAACACAAGAGGGTGTGTGTGTGTGTGTGTGTGTGTGTGTGTATGTGTGTGTGTGTGTGTGTGTGTGTGTGTATCTACCCATGACGGTCAGAAGAGGGCATCAGATCCCCTGGAGCTGGAGTCACAGGTAACTGTGAATCACCCAGTGTAGATGCTTGGTTCAAAACTTAGGTTCTCTTCCAAGTGCAGTATGTGCTCTTGATCTCTGAGCCATCTCTCTAGCCTCAGAAGCAGTTTTACAGAACTGACTTTTGAATGATTTCCTGGATTGACACCAAAGCACACACAGAAAAAAATACACAAAGTGGACTTCATGAATAGTGTCCACGGAATAGAAAGAGGACCCACAGAACAGGAGACAGTATCTGCAAACCAGTAAATCTCTGAGAAGAGATTCACATCCAGAGTACCTAAAAGAACTTCTAAAACTCAACAAATCAAACAACCTGACTCAAAATGCATCAAGGGTTTAAATAGAAATTTCTTCAGCAGGTGGTAGTAGTGCACACCTTTAATCCCAGCACTCGGGAGGCAGAGGCAGGCTGGTTTCTGTGAATTCAAGGCCAGCCTGGTCTACAGAGTGAGATCCAGGAAAGCTAGAGCTACACAGACAAACCCTGTCTCCAAAAACTAAAAAAGAAAAAGAAATTTCTTCCAAGAGGATACACAAATGACCAATGATCACATGACTAGATACTCAGTATCATTTGCCATTAGAGAAGTACACATAAAAACTAAAAGAAAGGGCTCAGAGGATAAAGGAACTTGCCAGCAAGCCTGACGCCCTGAGTTCAATCCCAGGGCAGAGACCCTCACGGTAGGAGAGAACTGACTCCTAGAAGTTGTTCTCGGACCTCCACAACCACTCTATGACACACACGCACACAAGTGCTTGCATGTGCACACACGCGCACACACACCAATGTCATTTTTTAAAGAATTACACACAAAAGAGATACCACCTTCCACTTATTTAGAATAGTCCAACAGAAAACTTTAAAAAAAAATTTTAAAAAAATTGGCACGGACACAGAAATCAGAACCTGGGACCTTGTGGAAAAAAAAAAAAAAAAAAAAAACACAGAAACGGGGGGGGGGGGGGGAGAACCAGAGAGAAGTCTCAGTGGTTGTGCTGGCTAGCATTTTATCAACTTGAAACAAGACAGAATGGTTTTGGAAGAAGAAACCTCAACTGAGAAGATGCCCTCAGTAGATGGCCTATGGGGAAGCCTATGGTGCATTTTTTGTTTTTTAGGGTTTTGTTTTATTTGTTTTGATAACTGATGGGGCTGGGGCCCAGCTGACTGTGAACAGCACCACCGTGGACAGGTGGTCCTGGATGGTGTAAGCAGCAGGCTGAGCAAGCCATAAGGAGCAAGCCAGTAAGCAGCACCCCTCCATGGCCTCTGCATCAGCGTCTGCCCCCAGGTTCCTGCCATGACTTCCTTCCATGAAGATGAAGTGCAATGTAGAAGTATAAGTGAAATAAAACCTTTCTTCCCCAAGTTGCTTTGGGTCATAGTGTTTTATCACAGCAATAGAAACCCTAAGGCAGAGGCTAAGAGTACTTGCTGCCCTCGCAGAGGACCCAAATTTACTTTCTAGCATCCACTGCAGGTGGTTCACAACTGCCTGTGACTCCAGCTCCTGAGCATCCAGCACCCTCTTCTGGCCTCCACAGGGCACAAGCACATATGTGGCAGATACAAACAAAAATAAAAAATAAATCTTTTTTTTTTTTTTTTTTTTTTTGGTTTTCCAAGTCAGAGTTTCTCTGTGTAGCTCCGGCTGTTCTGGAACTTGCTCCATAGACCAGGCTGGTCTCAAATTCAGAGAGATTCACTTGCTTCTGCCTTCCAAGTGCTGAGATTAAAGGCGTGCACCACCATCACCAGGCTAGTCTTTCTTTTCAATGGCACATTTCTTCCGGCATCCCTGATATTCGATCTACATCCCTACATTAATTTTCTTCCAGCTTGCAGACATCCTGTTTGCACCCCTTTAGTGTTTCCAAGGAGCGGGATTGTGCCAACTACTCAATTGCTTTCAAGATCTCTTCCCCTCTCTCTCACTTTTGAGACAGAACCTCAGTACTGAGGCCAGGCTGGTCTCCAACACTTAAAAATTCATTTATTTGCCGGGCGGTGGTGGCGCACGCCTTTAATCCCAGCACTCAGGAGGCAGAGGCAGGTAGATCTCTGTGAGTTCGAGGCCAGCCTGGTCTACAGAGCGAGTTCCAGGAAAGGCGCAAAGCTACACAGAGAAACCCTGTCTCGAAAAACCAAAAAAAAAAAATTCATTTATTTAATCAATATGTGTGTGTGCATGCACTCATGGAGTTCTGGAGACAATGTGCAGGAATTGGTTTCCTCCTTCTATCATATGGGTCCTGGGAATCAACTCAAATTGTTAGGCTTCCTTGACCCCTGTGGCATCTCACTGACCCTAGCCTCACACTCTCAATCCTTCTGGGATTATAAGTGAGAGCCATCCCTCCCGGGCGGTTTTACTTTTCATTTCAATTTGCCTCGCCCCGACTCTTAGGGAGGTGTTCCGAGGGACGTGTTCTCAGCTTCTCTGTTATGCCCTGAAGATCCCTGCAGCCAAGGAACACAGCCAAGCGCCCAAAAATAAATCTTTTTAAAAACAAAATTAGTGCAGCTATTGTGAAGACCAGCATGGTGATCCTGGGTGGGTGAGGGGGGAGTAAAGGTGAAATTTCCATAAATTCTAATGATTCTGGCTGTGGATACATATACAAAAGAGTTTGAAAACAGGGTCAAGAGATATCCGTGTGTCTATGTTCTTAGGATTGCTATTCCCAATAGCTACAATGTACAAACAACCCAGTGGTTGAACAGACCAACAAAATGTGATTAACTCAGACGCCCAGGTACTTTACAGCCATAAGAGGACAGAAAACCTGACACATGCTGAAGTGTGGGTAAGTGGTATGGATGATACGCCTAGTGAAATAAGCTGGTCACAAGAAGATAAAGTGGTCTCAAGACCACTTTAAGGAGATCCTTGCAGTAGTCAAAACACAGAAACAGGAAGTAGGATGGAGGCTTCCAGGACTCAAGGAATGGAAGCTGAACTGTTGAACAGATGGAGTTTGCATTTCAGAAGATAGAGCACTCTGGAGATGAGAGATGCTGATTGCTGTAGACCCGTGAAGGTTGCTAATGCCGCGGAACTGTACATTTAAAATGGTTGGGATGGCAAATTTTACACTATGCTAATTTACCACGGTTTATAAGGATTGAACAATAGTTACCATGAAACCTGAAAAAATTTTTCAAAATTATAAAAACTGGGTAGACAGACATACACATTAACACAAATGCAAGCACACTGCAGAAAGATACCATTGGCTGAGATTTTTTAAAATCAATTTAGGCAGTAATAGCTAAATTTTTTTAATTAAATTTTTAAATAGCTAGATTTTTTTTAAATTCAGTTTAGGCTGTTAATTAGCTAGCTCTTGATAGCCCACAATTTGTATGTATTTCCCCATACCATCTTCAGTAAGAGTCAATGTGCTCCCCTTCAACTTTAAAATACACCATTCGGGTGAGAGGACATAAATGGAATAATGGTCACATTCATGGTAGAAACCCAGCCCAGGCTGGACCACAGGAACTAACAGTGTAACAGTGTAACAGGAACAGGATATACCCATTCCCATAGCTTCCCTCCCCGAGCCAATTGACAATATAAAGAGTGTCCACCTCCAGGGAAGAGCAAGGGAGGAGGGTGGGTGATTTCCCCAGGAGATGACTGATAGCATAAATAGGCTTACTCACACCCAAGTCAATTTTGTTTCCTGTCTTATTGCATTGGCTAGAACTTCCATGGCATTAGACAACATACTATTTGCCATCTCCCTCATTTAAATTGAATGTTTCTAGCTTGGGGCCAGTAGTTTGGCTCAGTGGGTAAAGGCATTTGCCAAGCAAACCTGGCAACCTCAGTTCAATCCCTAGGACCCTCATATGGATGGAGAAAATGGACTCCATAAAGTTTCCCCCTGACCTCCAAATGTGCAACGTGGCATGCATGTGCACACACACTAACAAAAAAAATAAAAGCATGCTTCTAAACTGAGTGTAAGGATACAATTCATCATTTTATAAAGACATTGCAATATCCTCCAATTACTCAAAAATCCAAAATTTATGTGTTTCATTAAATTATTTCCCATAATCTTCACATGCTCAAAATGTATCTGTTTGAGGGCTAGAGAGATGGCTCTGTGGTAAAAGATTACTTGCCACTCTTCAGGAGGACCCGGCTTTAGTTCCTAGCACTCACCCCCAGCTGCCCACACACCTATAACTCCAGTTCAGGGCATCTGAGACTTTCTCCTGGCCTCCATGGGCACTTGCACAAATGTGGTGCACATACACTCACACGGGCACACACACATACACCTAACAAATAAACCTTTTAAAAATGGTCAGTTTGTCTTTGAAAGAACACACACTCTGTAAGTCACAGTCCCTAAAGCTAATTCACAGTACTTCCAGGAAACTCCAAAGACAAACAGGCAGTGGGATAGCAAGGGTGCATGCATGTGGTCACACAGATAGACAGACCAATGGAAACAGACACACACACAGAGACACACACACACACTCTCTCTCGCCTCTATTAGCCAAAGCTTCTACAAGTGCAGTACCTATTGAAATACGTGCCTGAAATCTCTTTCTCAGCCACACAGTGACTCAAAATCCTGCTCTAAGTCAACCCTGGACTTGAACACCTCTGAGTCTAACCAGGAGTGGGACCCTTTGTATAATACTGTGCTTCCACCTGGCTGTCTGAAATTTGGGCCGGCGCCCTTCAGCTGTTCCCACACATGGCATCTGCCTTCCTGTTGCTCAGCTTCTCAGAAAACTGTCAAAATAGCCAGGGATAGTGGCTCCTGCCAGCAATCCCAGGGTTGGAAGGCTGTAGAAAAGGGAGAAAGGGAAGAATAGAAAGGGGGTGGGAAGGGAAGAAGAGGAGAAAGAAGGAGGGGAGAAAGAGGAGGTGGAGAAGGGGAACAAAATGGCAATGAAGCCAGGCGGTGGTGGCACTTGCTTTTGATCCCAGCACTCAGGAGGCAGAGGCAGGAGGATCTCTGTGCATTCGAGGCCAGCCTGGGCTACAGAGTGAATTCCAGGACAGCCAGGGCTACACAGGGAAACCCTGTCTCAAAAAACAAAACAAACAAGAGACAACGACGACAGACAGACAAGCCTCCCAATGTCTCAGCAGGACTTAAAGCCACCAGTGCCTGAAGTTCCCATGATGCTCTGGGAGTGTCCTGGGCTACAACCCAGCAGTTCCCAGTTTGTGCAGAGATACCTGAGGGAAGCTTCCCCAACAGCAATAGCTGGACAACCCGAGCTCCAGGAGACAAGTTGGGACCAGGCAGCCAGGTCAGCTCTGCCAACTGCACTGTCCCACTGTTCACGCCCCACCTTCTCATCAGATGTGGCCATCATTGGAAAGGGAAGTTCATCTGAGGCTGAGCAGAGTCTTTCACATAGGCTGAGGTTTGTAACTATTCCACAGAGTCGCTGTGATCACTGAGTTCCTTAATGTGCCTAGAACAGAACCTGGCACACAGTCGCTACTCCAGAGAACAGTAGCTGCTAATGCTGAAACTGATACTAATCGTACTGGACAATTTTTACAAAACTCCCAAAGTATTTTAAAAAAAAATTGACTTTACAAATTCAACATTAAAATGTAAATTACTTACAAAGTAAAGAGCACCATAAGCAAAGTGGGAAGATAGCTTCAGATGGGAAGAAAATATTTATTTGCAAAGCACTAATGGAAGATTAGTATCTAGAATGTATAAATAATTGCTACAAATCAATAAGAAAACGTGCTAGAAAAAAAAAAAAAAAGAGCAACTGATTGAAACGCACAATTCACAGAGAAAACCTGAGCAGCAATAGCTATGAAGTGGTGCCTGACCTAAGGCACGGTCAGAAAAGGCACCTACAGTTTCACTGACAATGGATGAGGCAGCAAAGATCCAGCACTCCGGAAGCTGAGGCAGGAGAATTCCAAGTTCAAGGCCAATCTGGTTTACACAGTGTCTTAGTCAGGGCTACTGTTACGGTGATGAAACCCCATGGTCAAAGCAACTTGGGGAGGAAAGGGTTTATTTGGCTCACTCCTCTACATCACAGTTCATCATCCATGGAAGTCAGGACAGGAACTCAGACAGGGCAGGAACCTGGAGGCAGGAGCTGATGCAGAGGCCATGGAAGGGTGCTGCTTACTGGCTTGCTCCCCATGGCTTGCTCAGCCTGCTTTCTTATAGAACCCAGGACCATCAGCCCAGGGATGGCACCACCCATCATGGCCTGGGTCCTCCTCCATCTGTCACTAATTAAGAGAATGCCCTTCAGCCAGATCTATGGAGACATTTTCTCAATTGAGGCCCCTTCCTCTCCGATGACTCCAGCTTGTGTCAAGTTGGCATAAAACTGGCCGGTACACATAGTGAGAGCCTGTTTTAAAAAAAAATTACAAAAACCACAAGGGCCAGCAAGATGGCTCAGTGCTCTGAAGGCATTTGCTGGCAAGCCTGAACACCTGAGTTCAATCCCTGGGACCCTCATGGTGGAAGAGAACCAGCCTCTTCAAACTGTCCTTTGACACACAGGTGCTGTGCCACATGCACATGCACACCCACAACCTCTCATACACACTCAAAAATAACTCTAATGGTTTTATATTAAATACATGTAATTTTAAATTTTTTAATTAAAAAAAACAGGGGCTGGAGAGATGGCTTAATGGTTAAAGGACACATACTGCTCTTGCCGAGGACCCAAGTTCAATTCCCAGCACCCATGTCACAGCCACCTCTTAGGCCAGTTCCTGGGACTCCAATGCCTCTGGCCTTCTCAGACCCCTGCACTCATATACACAAACTCACACACTGACACACATGCACAATTTTAATTTTTAAACAAAATGGAAAATTTCAATGGAATACGATTTCACATCCCTCATGTTGACAAATCCTAAAGTTAACAATGAACCAATTACTCGAAAACATGGCAACAGAGAAGCCATAAATGGGTGTATTGATCCGCAGATCAATCTAAACAGGCTCTCCCTCAATGTTTAGGCCACACTTCATCAAGCCTAAGACAACAGTGATTACAAAATGCATCTTTATTCCACGTGCTAGGAAACGAGCAAGATTCCCAGATACTTGTAAAACAGCATGAACATCAGAGATGTTTAAATGGAAAGGAAACCTTTCAGATTCTATGAAATACAGTAATAGTGAAAAAATTAGAAATAGCTTGGATGTTCATCCATCACAGAAATGGCTCCATGAAGGCACTATATATTCACACAATGAAATTCTTATAGCAGTTAAAAGTCATAGATCACAGAAATATCGCTGAGTGAAAATAGCAAGACACGGGGTGATGGACAGCTCACATTTGTGAGCACACACACCCGAGAAATCTTATCAAAGTTTTAAAAAATTACCTTTTGTTATAGACGGACCGCAGTCAAGTCCCGGTTTCCCTGAATGTGTGTCCACACTGACTGTGGGCTGGGCTCTGCCATTTGGGTTTGCCAACTGGTCAGTACAAAGTTCAGGAGAAGTGAAACTTAATAAATGCATATGCTACTGCTGGCAGCCTCTCTCAGCCAGGCAGAAGGGAGTCTAGGCATAGAAAGAACATGTCTGAAGGGGGAAAAAATAAAATAGGCCTTTGATCCCATCACTCGAGAAGCAAAGGCAGGTGGGTCTCTGTGAGTTCAAGGCCAGCCTGATCTACAAAGCGAGTTCCAGGCCAGCCAGAGCGACATAGTGAGACTGTGTCTCCATTTAAAGAACAAAAAAATCGTGCTGGTATGCCCAGAGTAAGCATAATTAAGCCTAGAGAAAAATGAAGTTCTCAAAATTTTTGGCTGTGGCTTTGACAAATGCAGTTAAATGGCATGGGATACATAGGAAGCACAAGGATTTTGAGGATATTATATTGTTGTAAATGTGCCAGCCTGGGCTGAAATTACTGTAAATGGAAAAAAAACAAAACAAACAAAAAAGATATACTGACAAGAAGCAGGCTGCTACCCACAGAATGTTTCCTCCTTAGAAGGGCACAAGGAGCCAGGCAGTGGTGGCGCACGCCTTTGTTCCCAGCACTCAGGAGACAGAGGCAGGTGGATCTCCGTGAGTTCAAGGCCAGCCTGGTCTACAGAGTGAGTTCCAGGACAGGCACCAAAGCTACACAGAGAAACCCTGTCTCAAGACAAATTAAATAAATAATTAAATAAATAAAACATGCACAAGGAAACCAGGTTAATGCCCACACACCCTCAAGCCCAGCACTCAGGAAGACTGAAGCAGGGAGGCTATTGTAAATTCAAGGCTAGCCTGAGCTATCCCTTGAGACCCTGCCTCAAAAACAAAACCAGGGGTTGGAGAGTTCAGGGTTCAGCAGTCAAGAGCACCAGCTGCTCTCTCAGAGGACCCAATTTTATTCCCAGCATTCATACAGCGACTCACAACCATTTTTAACTCCACTTCAGGGGATCTAATGCCATCTTCTGGCCTCTCCAAGGCACCAGGTATGTAAGAAAACACACACATAATTGTTTTGATTTTAAGAAATAAACATGGAGCTGGGCAGTGGTTGCACAGGCCTTTAATCTCAGCACTGGGGAGGCAGAGGTAGGTGGATCTCTGAGTTTGAAGCCAGCCTGGTCTACAGAGAGAGTTCCAGGACAGCCAGGGCTATGCAGAGAAACCCTGTCTAAAAAAAATATGGAGTCATAAGGAGTACAGTAATACGTAGTGGCCCTATTCGTCCTCAGCGGCAATGACTCACATAACTGCAGTGACATCTCAAGGTCTAGGGTGTAGACAGCCTGCCCAGCATGCCCGGAAGTCCTGGGGTTAATCCACAGTACCACCAAAAAACAAAGCAAAAACTGTATTAACATAGCAAAATCATGAGAAACATTGTATCTAGGGTGTTTTATTGGTAGTGGTGTGTTTCATTTTTTAACCTGTACTTCCTTGTAAGTATGTACACACACATGTGCACACAGAGATCAGTGGACAGCTTGGAGTTAGCTCTCTCCTCTCACCACATGGATTCTAGGGATCAGGCTGTCAAACTTGATGGGTGGAAGTGTCTTTCCCTGCTGAACTGCCCGCCAGCCCTGGTGGTGGTGTTTTAAAGACAAAGTCTTATGTCGCCCAGGCTGGCCTCAAACTTGCTACATAGGTAAGGGTGACCTTGAACTTCTCTGACCTTCGTGCCTCCACCTCCCAACTGTGGGACTACAGGCTTGCACTACCGTGTTTGCTTTGTGTGGCCCAGGGACTGAACCCAGGGTTCCACACATGCTAGGCAAGCCACTCCATATCCCCAACCCATTCCCCCTGCCGCCGCCGCCGCCACCACCACCACCACCACCACCACCACCACCACCACCACCACCCCCCTACACAATATTGACCTTTTGTTCCTAAGTGCTAAGGACTGAATCCAGGATTTTACACTTACTAGGCAAGTGCTTTTCCACTGAGCTAGCTACATGCCCAGTCCTGATATGTGGTTCCAGGTAGGCCATTTAAGATATTTTTGCTTGTGTTTTTTTTTTAAGTGGTTCTATTTTTTTTTTAACTTCTTTATTGACTGTTTGGGAGTTTCACATTATGCATTCCAAGTCTGTTCACCTCCCAGTCCCCCCATATCCTCTCCTCATCCCTACCATGCACCCTCACATAAGGAAACAAATCTAAATATGCAAGTAGTTGAGCAAAAGCAAGGGGTGGAGAGATGGCTCAGAGGTTGAGAGCACTGACTGCTCTTCCAGAGGTCCTGAGTTCAATTCCCAGCAATCACATGGTGGCTCACAACCATCTGTAGCGAGATCTGGTGCCCTCTTCTGGCTTGCAGTCATACATGCTGTATTCATAGTAAATAAATCAATCTTTTTAAAAAAAAAGCACAAACCAACAAACAAAAAGCCTAAGTGGTTCTATTTATATTGATAATATCAACAATGTGTTTATTGACAAGAAGATTATAGCCATGGTTTTATCTTTTTGTTGC
>CABHPQ010169738.1:0-19311 GCA_902168405.1 Peromyscus aztecus
TTGAGGCCTTGGGACTATTTATCAGGGATTCATGACAGCCTGTAATTTAAAGGGGGAAACAGGCTACAAAGCCTTTGTGTCCTAAAGGTAGCACTGTGGCCTTGAACACTGTACACTTGCCGGCTAGTAACTTGGATGTGATTAGCTTGGATTCACTTGCAGTGAACGTTCACTATGTGAAATGCCTTAGGCGACATTGTGCTCAAAGCTGTGCTTAGACAGCGGACCGACCTTACAGCCAAAGGAATGGAATTTTCCAAACTCATCAATTCTAGGAATTTATTTAGGGGAAGAGGGAGTGTTTCTATTGAAAATAGTTTATACAAAATAAATAAAGTCATTTACTGTTAAATTGTTTTACCATAAAATAGGCATATTAGAAGATTGTGCTAAACTCAGAAACTCCACTAAAGGTTTTGGAAATACATGAAAAATGAATCTGTAAGCCAGGCGGTGGTGGCGCACGCCTTTAATCCCAGCACTCGGATCTCTGTGAGTTCGAGGCCAGCCTGGTCTACAAAGCGAGTTCCAGGAAAGGCGCAAAGCTACACAGAGAAACCCTGTCTCGAGAAAAAAAAAAAAAAAAAAAGAAAGAAAGAAAGAAAGAAAGAAAGAAAGAAAAAAGACAAATGAATCTGTAACTATTCACCAACTAAATAACAAATAGACAAATTGTAATATCTGTTTGTGTCATTAGAATGTTCAAAAGAGCAGATGGTACAATACACAAATATAGAAACATTTTCTCCCAAATGGTCCTCGGGAGTCTACCAATAAAACATTTGTATAATTAAACAAAATAACACAACAAAATCACTTAGTATCATAAAGTAAAGGTAAGAATTGAGTTTTCAGTTTTACTAGGGGAGTCTATCTATGAACATGTCTATGAAAAGTCACAGATAAAATAACTAATGCAAGCCGGGCGGTGGTGGTGCACACCTTTAATCCCAGCACTTGGGAGGCAGAGGCAGGCGGATCTCTGTGAGTTCGAGGCCAGCCTGGGCTACCAAGCGAGTCCCAGGAAAGGCGCAAAGCTACACAGAGAAACCCTGTCTCGAAAAACCAAAAAATAAATAAATAAAATAAAATAAAATAAAATAAAATAACTAATGCTCCAGAGTAAATAAAACATTTTGATAGTAACAGACTTTGTTTAGCAATATTATGCTCTAAATATTGAGTTATCAACAAATCTGAAACATGTTGAGAATAAGTGGAATTAGTCTAGAAAAAACTATGTCTGAGTGTATCATAGGCTTTTCATCACTGTGGTGAAATAACAGTCCCCCTTCCCGCCAGAAAACCCCAAACACCTTTAGGAGGGAAGCCATCTCCTTAGCCTAAGACTTTGGACTTTTGCTCAGTGTTGGGACTATTAAAGATAATGAGGGACTGGAGACATGGCTCAGTGGTTAAGGGCACTGACTGATCTTCCAGAGGATCTGGGTTCAGTTCTCAGCACCCACCTGGTGATTGGTAACCATCTGTAACTTCAGTTCCAGAGAATATGACGCCCTCTTCTGGCCCTCGTGGGCACTTCATGTACATGGTGCACAGACATACACAGGCAAAACACTCACACACATAAAAATAAATAAAATCTCAAAAAACAAAAAAGGACAATAGGGGACTTTTGGATGCATGTATTTTGTGCCACGAGTTGGCCACGAGCCCATAGGAGCCATGGGTAGAATGTAATCGTGTGAATGGAAAAGCTCCCCATAGGCCCCTGTGTTTGAACACTTGGTGTCCAGCTGATGGCCCGGTTTGAGAGATTTTGGAGACAGTAGGAGGTTGAAGTCAGTTACTAGGGGCAAGCCTTGAGGCTGGATAGCCTTGCCAGCATGTTGTATAGCAAGAGGCCTGTGCCAGATGCCAGGACCTTGACATTGCGCTTCTTGGCAGACCTTTGAGCTAAATGAACGTCTATTCTTTTTTTTCTTTTTTTTTAAGATTTATTTATTTACTGTGTATAACATGTATGACTGCAGGCCAGAAGAGGGCACCAGATCTCATTACAGATGGGTGTGAGCCACCATGTGGGTGCTGGGAATTGAACTCAGGACCTCTGGAAGAGCAGCCAGTGCTCTTAACCGCTGAGCCATCTCTCCAAACCCGAACGTCTATTCTTTATGAGTGGTCTAGTTTGAAGTACTCAGTCATCACAGTAGAAGAGGACGGCAGCCCCACTGGCCAGAAAGCCCTGCTCCCTAGCCCATCTCAGCTTGCCCCCACCCCAAGTCCCCAGGTCTGAAATGAGAGGCTCCTTACCTCCTCCATCCGCCCGTGGTTGGCATGCTCTGAAGTTCTACTGGACACAACGTTCCCATGATGCCCTCATTCGGCTGAAGGGTTTTGAGGTGTATTTCTCCTCTTCCTAAGAGCTTGGCCATTCTTTTTCTCCTCTTTGGCTTTTTGTCTGTGTTGTTTTCTCGGGTCTCACCTCCTGTGGCCATCGGAACATCCCTATTGCTCTGGTCACCTCTTGGGTGCCTTAGCTAACTTGTTAATACTTTTTACTTTATTACATTAAAAAAAAAAGTCTCAGGCTAGCCTTGACCTCCCAGTTATCCTCCTGTCTCAGCCTTTCAAGTACTAGATTATAAGCACAAGCTACCATGCCTGACAAAGAATTTCATTTAAAAAAAAAAAAAAATCCATGCCGGGTGGTGGTAGCACGCACCTTTAATCCCAGCACTCGGGAGGCAGAGCCAGGCGGATGTCTGTGAGTTTGAGGCCAGCCTGGGCTACAGAGTGAGATCCAGGACAAGCACCAAAACTACACAGAGAAACCCTGTCCCAAAAAAAAAAAATCCACTAGCAATCTTCAGGCGCATGATTATGGCTGAATATAAAGATGCACAAAGATTGATTATAATGCTTCATCAAGAAACAGAATTACTTTTCTTTATACTCAAGGAATAGAGTAAATGATGCAGCAAGAAAATTGTTTTTAAATGATATTTATTATTGAACTAATTAATGGGAAATTGGCCCAACAAACAAAGCAGTTTTGAGCTATTCTAACAATATTTTCCATAACTATTAAATTTTGGCTCTTGAAAACTAATGACAGAAAAATGAATAAAGAAAATGTATACCTACTTATAACATGATCTGACTGCATAAAATACAACACATAGGAACTGTCAGTGGTGTCTCTGTATTATATTAGACGTAATCATTTTCTTTACATATAGTTTTTCTCTTTTAAATTTTTACAATTAATATATATTACTCTGTAATCAAGAAAAATAGAGACATAAAATAAACTATTGATTCTATAGCGTTTGATCTCAATAACAAGTCCAGTTGTATAAAGACCACCACAGCAAAAGCTGATTGTTGATGAGGAAAAGCATACCGCATCGCAAGATGGGTTATGCATTGTGACTCTGCGTCGGCAGGGTAGCTGTGCTGCTCTGACTGGCTTATCTTGCCTGTCTGGGATTGGCTTATCTCTAAGACCACTCAAGTGTAGCAAGAGAACGTCCCCATGTGAGACTTAGGGTAGAGGGTGCTGAAGGAGAAGACCCAATTAGCCCTTTCAATACACGTCAGTAGTGTGGTCGGTGTCGAAGCTCCAAGTGGGACTAATTCAAAGCTCATGCCCAGGTGCAGAAGCACAGAGTGGCTCTCAGCGACCACAAAGACAGACGTCCGGTGTCTTCACACCGGGTTGCTCTTGGATCTACTATGAAGTTTGAAAACTATTGTGTCAAAGCATTGACAGCGTATTCTGAAGAATGCAACAGAGTCATTCTTCACAGGTTGAGTGAGAGTTCATCTTTCTTCATGTGGGAAAGGTCATTTCATTCATTCCAAGGTCTGCTCAAAGATAAAAGGATGTTCAATCAAATCACTCATGTCGCTCATTAAAAAAGAAAAGAAGAAAATACCCCTCCTTTCTCTTCCCTAGAACGGCTGCGAGGCACTGCATTCCACAGTCAGTTTCAAAGAGGCCAGCAGCTCAGGACTCATCTTGATTTTTTGCGAACATTATCAAAAAAAATCTCCAATGTGCAGGCTCTCAAAGGAGAGCCAGTAAGAGCGAACCCTCAAGGATCTGTGGTTTAGAGGACACTTCAAAAACATTCACAAAAAAATGTAAATTTCCATAATGTGCTCTCTAAGTATATTCATAAATTAACATTAGCAGCATTTGATAAAAACAGTGCTCTTAAAAGGACTGTTTTAGCCTAGGTCTCTCGACCATCTCTACTATATATTATTCCATCGTTGCCTTGTGAAAATGGATCAGGGAAAGTCACAGCTGTTAGGTATTAACTTGGCAATTGAGAGATTGTTACTTCCAAAAGCATGTGGAATTTAAAAATGGGCACAGACACATTTTTATGTGTGTTCCTAATGCTGTTCTTCCAACTCTGTCCAGGTAGTTATCGCTGTTGCGGCTACCATGTCTCCTGCCTTCTGTACAGGGGTACTGTAGAAACTGTGCTGAGTACAGCTGCATAATCGCCCCCAAAGAGAGGAAATTCAGGTACTAGTTACCTTACCAACACTCTATAGTCACCAATGCCTGTCACAAAACCTCTCCCATCTGTGACAAAAAGGTTTTCTAGAATCCGAATGCGTGTAATGTGGCTTCACAACATTAAGCAAACAGCCAGGCAGACGTCCACACTACTTATAACTTCTCCTGGCTTTCCTGGAGTAGTGAAAAATAAGAGAGAGGGAAATAATAAAAGCAAAAACCAGAAATGCAAGGAAGACCAGTAAAGGCTTCCGCGTGTGGAAAAAGCTGCATTCGGTGCACACGGTGTATTCCTCCGGGCAAAACCTTCCCTGTGTTTCAGAACCCAGGAAGCCATTGTTGTCGATAATTTTCCTATAATGTCT
This sequence comes from Peromyscus aztecus, assembly GCA_902168405.1. NCBI lineage: Eukaryota > Metazoa > Chordata > Mammalia > Rodentia > Cricetidae > Peromyscus > Peromyscus aztecus. Next base: position 4,864 of record CABHPQ010169738.1, read on the forward strand.
CATAGATGGTTTGGGCTCGAACTGATTCGCCGCGTATCGATAAAATCCAAACTTCGGAGCTGAACGATCATTAAGCGAATAAGCAAAGTAGCCACAGAGGTTGATTCCGTCCAACACGTAGGCTAGGGAAACAAAGGGTAGGGAAGGATTTACTGAAATATTTTATACACAACTCAGCCTTTTTATACAGCCTTAGTGGATAAAGAAAAGCCTCAATACGATTCAGTAAAACTTCAGACTCATCAGAGTTCACTGGAAAAGGTTTTTACACAAGAACAAATAGGCAAATATCAAGACAATATGGAAATACACTACAGAGTTAGTTTTACACAATCAAACCTATGCTTGGTTTATTTTTAATGCATCAAGTAAATAAAATGGCTGTGGGGGCAGCTGCATCATTACGTCATACAATAGGTACGACATATCTATCAACAGATGAAAGGATAGAAGGATTATGGCACATGTACGTGGCGGGATTCTGTTCAACCATGGGGAACGAAGGATGTCGTCTGCAGCAAAATGGATGCAGAGAGATCGTTATGTTAAGCAAAATAACTGAGACTCAGGCAAGCATTGTCCATTTTTCTCTCATGGCTCATATGTGACAGACACAGATACATACACACACACAGACACACACACACAGACATGCTCGTACACACACGCAGAGGACATGGAAGCAGTTACAGGATTATGAGTGCTGAGGAAGAGGTCTAAACTGAGGAGCAGGGAGAACAAGAAAGTAATGGAGAGAAAGGAGCAAAGGAGAGCAGTTTCCTCACACATGAAGAACACACACACACACACACACACACACACACACACACACACACACACGTATGAGGTGTCCTGATACTCTGGCCCTTACAATCTTGTGTGATTTTCCCACAGCCTTAGGTGTGGGAGTTGCGCTGTGGATGTATTCATTGAGGTTGAGCACCCCACGGTCATTTGTTCTAAACACGACAGCAAAGCTGTACCCATGAAATCTCAACAATATGGCTGCCTAAACAAGACCTGCACAATGACACCACCAGCCGACGCGCCAGCTTGGATGGGGACGTCTCACAAGGCCCACCCCTAGATGAAGAGCTACAGGCAGTCAATGGCTACCGAGGAAGAATTGGTTCCCCTCGCCCAAAGAAGCCTCCTGATAAATCCAGTTCCAAGTGGTCAGCCCTAAATACATGTACATGCCAGCAACGTTAAATGGACTTGGTAGTGTGCGTGCGCGCACGTGTGTGTGAACAATAACAAAAAAGAAGTTATAGAATTTGAGAGGGAGTAGGGGATACAGAGTTAGAAGCGGAAGTGGGGGACAGAAATGATACAAATACAGTAGTCATACAAAAATAAACAATTTAAAAAGTTTAAATGTGACAAGAATGAAGGCATTCTACAATGACACCACTCGTGTGAACAAAAATCTCATAAGGAACTCCGTTACTTTGTGTGCTCACAAAAGAAATTAATTTTAAAAACTAGGAAAGAAAAAATTTAAAAGAAGAGCTAAAAAGAAAAGAAGGAAGGAAGGAAGGAAGGAAGGAAGGAAGGAAGGAAGGAAGGAAGGAAGGAAGGAAGGGAAGAAGGAAGGAAGGAAGGAAGGAAGGAAGGAAGGAAGGAAGGAAGGAAGGAAGGGACAGATGTGGCGTCCTCGGAGGCCGAAGACAAGAGGCTAGGCTTTGATTAACCTCAGGGCAGGACTAAGGACTCCGTTTCACCACAGGGAAGCCGCTGTCTTTAGTTCTACTTGAGGATGGGTGGTGTTTCCCTCTCCGTCAGGAACCACAAGCTCTGACCGTGATGGCGTTTCAGGAGTAGGGGCAGAGAAGGCTCACCTTTCAGGGCCTCGTTCACGTAATTCTCAACATAATACATCCTCAGTGCATCTTGCTCGACGTGGGGATCGTCATCTACGCCATTGGCTGTCACATACATAGGGAGGTCCCCGTACTTGAACCTCAGCCAGTTGAGCACTTTGCGCAGCCCCCAAGGCACCACGGCCACCTGACTGGGAGAGTTGAGCCACGTGATGTCCGTCATCTCCTGTACCTCCAGGTAATCGTTGTATTTTATCGGATCCTCCCTTTCCCAGTCTACAAGGATGGTGGTGTAATGGCTCACCGCCAGGAAGTCAAAGGAACCCTGGATTAGCTTTTCTTCGTCTTCAGTGAAATAAGGCAAGAGGAAATTGTTTTTTTGGTTCAGCCAGTCTCTCATCACACGTGGATAATCTCCGGAGCCGAAAATAGGCTCTGCCAGCCACCCAATATCAAATTCCAAAACTCTCTCGGCCACTTCTTTGTCCTTTTGGGAGTAAGGGCAGGCCGGTTCTATCCAGTCGGCCTGCAAGGCAATGGATATTTTGCCTTTCTGAGCCGCCCTAAACTTCTCATCGTACAGGCGCCAAGCCAAGGCATGCGCTTTCAGGAGGTGGTGCCCGGCACGGTAGGTCATGTTCCGTGTGTTGGGCTCGTTTATGGTGATCCAGAACTTGACCCAGTGGCCCAGCTCTTTAAAGCACAGATTCGCATAGTCTGCAAACGCCAGGGCGGTGTGCGGGTTCTCCCAGGCCCCGTGTTTGGCTAGGGCATGCGGCAGGCCTTGGTGCAGGGCTGCTGGTTGCCACAGGGCCACCACGGGGGTGATGTTGGCGTGCACCAGCTCGCTGATGACGCAGCGGTAGAAGTGCAGAACTGTGCGGTTCACTTGGGTCTGGTTACCCAGAGGCAAGATCAGGGCCCAGTCCAGGGAGAAGCGGAAGTGGGTGACGTGCATTTCTCGAAGTAAGGCTATCTGAGGTCGGATGGCGGAGAAATCGACACAGTAGGGTTTTCTCTTCTTGGCTACAACCCCGTCCACTTTAATAAGCCTCTTACTGTGATGCACATCCCACAGGTAGATGTTTGGGTCGGTAAACTGAGAGAGAGCGGTGTCCACCTACAAAGAGCCAAGCAACTGTTACCTACCCGGGCAGCTCAGGTAATAATTTCAGCAACGTTAGCAAGCAAGAGATGCACAATTAGGGTCTCATCCAGCTGAACACTTAAACTGTTGTTCATGAGAAAGAAAACATTAACCTGCCTCCCTTTTTATATGCATGTGCATATTACCCATAGTTCTTGCCAATTCAAACCCTTATATTAAGATAGGTTTTTAAGTCTGAATTTTGTCTCTTCAGGTAACAGACACTAGTGATTTCTATATACGGGAAGTCTGTGGAATACAAGCAGAGAATTTTTTATTGTTTTTTTTTAATTAAAAAAATTTATGTAGCCCAGCCTGATCTCTCCTGCCTCAGCCTCTTGAACGCTGCGATTACAGGTATGTATCCCTGTAACTAGCATGGATGTTTTGCTTTTAATATAAGAAGCCACTAATGATATGAGGCTGCTCTTTATTTGTTTTTAAAGGTGTGTTTATTTTTTTGCTTTATAAGTATGGGGGTTTGCCTGCACGTGTGTCTGTGTACCACATGCATGCAGTGCCCAGAGTGGCCAGAAGAGGGCATCAGATCCCCTGGAACTGGAGTTGTGGATTGCTGTAAGCCGTCATGTAGGTTCTGGGAATCAAATCAGGCCCCCCTGCAAGAGCAGCCAGTGCTCTTAACCACTGAGCCATCTCTCCAGCCCTAAGACTCCTTTTTAGAAACAGAAACAAATTTGTTTAAAAAAATAGGAAAAGAAGAAAATTTGCTTTTGAGTGGTTTAAAGTCAGAAAATGAAGTGGCAGGCATTACTAAAACGTGCTTGTATTGAGGCTTGCTCTGGGTGCCAAATATGTGTAACCACTGCCTTTTGTTGGCTTGAGAGACAACTGAAAAACTTAGATAACACAAGGTGATGATTAAAAAGTCCGAGAGAAAGTATGCAAAGAAGGAGTATTGTCATTGACCCACAGGGGCAATTTCTAAGTAGTTTTAGGTTTTGAGTTTTCTAAATGATCTTTTCTGTAACAACATTAACAATAACTTTTCTCAGCCATGAGATATGTTAGCCTCTAAATCGAAAATGATCTCTAGGAAAAGCAGACCAAGTGTGAGAACAACATCATAAAATCTTGGGGCTTGCACAGAAAGGGAAAGGCCACCTGCCACTGGCAACCAACGTGAGCTGGGGTTTGCTCGGAAATAATTCTCTGAGGACAGGTGCCTTCGTCTGACCTGCCTGTAAAAGCAGGGGTCGGATGAACCCTGGACTTGAAGTTGCGGCAGAGGCTCTGGCAGATGTCAGCGTGCGGTTCTCCCAGGGGCGGGGCGGGGCCAGCGCTGGGTGGATAAAGGAGAGCGATAAACAGCCTCCGGTCTGAGGGAAACTGCCTTTCTGGAGATTGGATCCCAGGCTCGCCCACCGCCTCTCCCAACGCTGAGGGAATGCGTCAGAAGCCCCCTTCCACCGCCGAATGCCCACAAATGCTTCGCGGTTTCAGTTTCACGAGAGAAAATGTTCACTTGCATGCTCTTTTGCTGTTCAGTCTTCAGAGCTTGAGACAACTCTTTTGGATTATTTTTATTCAGCTCTGAATGGGCTAAATTCGCAACTTCTCTCCCAGAATCATCCCAGAATAACAGTTTCTATTCGGTCTAACTAAAAGCAAATACGAAAGACCATGATAAGATTTCTGGTGGTGGGATCAGCTCTCCCAAATATGGGACACTTAGAAATGAGTGTTTAGGCAAAAGCCCATCTAACTTACAGTCATTTATTAACTTAGGTTTTACTAAAAAGTGGAAAAAAATCTGTGAGGAGGGATCGGTACAAAACATGTAAAAGTGCTGAGCACCACTTGTCAAGAAGACACCCAGCTTGTGCTGAGAGAACAGAGAACATCTTGTCTTTGTCAGCCAGGGAGCTGTCTTGAGAGGAGCATGGACCCCATAATGGAAAGCCAGCAGTGTGGGCAGAGAGAGGCAAGTGCTGGCTGGAGCCCTGTTCCCGCCAGGGAGCTTCCAGAGCGTTCACAACCGCAGCAGCATTCAGAGTGACTTTATGTTGGGTTCACAGGGGACACAGAGGGCACAGAGGGGCTTGAACATGTAGAGGGACAGATACCCTGAGTGGATGATCTCAAAGGACAGTACAACCTGAGAAAAGGCTTTGGAGACACTGCATGGCTGACCTCCAATAAGATCCTGACCCAGCCCTAAGAGCTGGGGCATGTGACTCAGTAACAGGGCCCAGCGGATGCAAGGCACTGCAAAATGAATAGACAGAAAAAAAAAAACACAAACAAAACAACAACAACAAAAAACAAAACAAAACAAAAAAAAAAACCCAGTTGCTTCCAAGGTATAAAAAAAGGAATTCTCTTCTCATTTTTGGTTCTGATGGAGGCCACCCTTCTCTTTCAAGAACATAGAACATATGCCTGGCACCCACTCACTGTTTACTAGGTCCCAAAGTGAAGACACAACCCCTCCCCAGGGAACAGGGTGAGAGGAGGGTGGCTTTCCCCCATAGCCCTGCCTCCCTGTGCAGATGCAAAGCTCAGTCTTCCCTGAAGGCAAATGACTGAACTTGCCACTTGCCAGACTCCGGCTACTGTGAGAGATGGTGTGTTTGAACCTGCAGTGCAGGGACACGGCCAGTAGGGACCTCTCATGGGGTGGAGAGAAAGAACCAGGACCAGGAACCATTTGATACATGCCTGGCTCCAACAAAGGTCAGGAGAGAGGGGCTGGGGGAAGCATCTAGCTTCCTCCTCTTCCTCCTTTTTCAACATCCCCGTTTCAGCCATCTCAGAAACTAAGTTTCACTGTAGATTCTGACAAAGTAGGGTAGGATGTTCCAGATGGCCTTGTACTGAGGGAGAGAGAGGGGGATGGCTCAGGAGGTCCCACACTGAGCAGGATGGTGCTGCCGTGGCTGTCTACATATATGTCCCATACATGTCTCGTACATCCCCATGGTGTTAGCCAGCTGAGAGAATTGAGTTCTAGCAAGCTGAGAGAATTGAGTTAAAGAGCCAAGGCTGAGTAGGGCTCATGACTTTGGACATTCTGGTCCATAATCAATGGACCTCATTGTTTGGGGGCCTGTGGTGAGCTGGCACCCCACAGTGAGGGGCACAGAGTACGACAGACGCTCACGTCCTGGTTAAATGGGGCGGGAAAGGAAGAGGAAGTGGTGGAGTCTCACTGTTCTCTTCTAGGACATGTCCTCTGTGACCTAAAGACCTCTCCTAACAGTCCCTGCCCCTCAGTCTTCAACCAGCTGCCAATAGCACCAAGCTGGAAAGCAAAACCCTAACAAGAAGCCCTGTGGAGCCACTCCAGGCCCATCTAACACTGGCCGGTTGTCTTTTGACGGTGAAGAGGGGATTTAAGTCCAAAATCACCTCTAGAATGAGCTACGTAGTCTAAAAGCCAAAAGAACAATGTACAGCAGCAGAGACAGAAATGCATCAAGGACATGCTATGTACTTCCTAACAAAAGAAAGAATTTTGATGTCTATAAGAAAGCAAAAATCTGTTTCAGTGAGAAAGCCTCTCCTTGGGCCTAAGCGTTCTTCCGAATGTTTCTTCTGAAGATACAACTTGTAGGAAGTGGCTAGAATAGCAGTTTTCAACCTGTATGTAGTGATCCCTTTGGGGGGTCGAATGATCTTTTCACAGAAAAAAAAAACATAGATAAGACTATTAGAAAACACAGATATTTCCATAACAATTCATAACAGTAGCAAAATTACAGTTATGAAGTAGCAACAAAAATAATTCTGTGATTGGGGGGGTCACCACAACGTGAGAAACTGTGCTAAAGGGTCGCAGCATCAGGAAGGTTGAGGACCACTGGACTAGAAGAATCCAACATGCTAAACCTGGAGATCTGACTACAGACTCTGAACTTTTGTCTTGCTCACTAGGGTGACACAGCAACTTGCACAAGGTTTTGTACACAATAGGCAACCAGTAACTGCTTACATAATTCAGTCAAACCATAAGAAATTTGTCGCTTTAAAAATGGAGAAACTAAAGGCAGTTTTGAGGACTAGCTACACAGTTGGTACTAATAAATACTAAGTGGTCATTTAGAAGTACCCCAGTGCAACCAATTAGCCACTGAAGCAATGGTTTGCTATCTTGAGGTATTTTCTACGAGCCTGGAGTGGGACATGAACAGGGAAGAGGGATCTGCTAAATGTTCCAGTCTCATTCTCAGCAGCTTCCCTGAGGTTCTTTGGACTTCCATGCTGTATCTTACTTAAGAAAAACTTAGGCCGGGCGTCGGTGGCGCACGCCTTTAATCCCAGCACTCGGGAGGCAGAGCCAGGTGGATCTCTGTGAGTTCAAGGCCATCCTGGTCTACAGAGCGAGCTCCAGGACAGGCACCAAACAACACAGAGAAACCCTGTCTCGAAAAACAAACAAACAAACAAAACAAAAAAAGAAAGAAAGAAAGAAAAACTTGATTTCTTAAACAGAGATGTCAACCATAACACTAAAGGAAGGTGCCTTATCTTTGTATTGTCTCAACAGACCTTAAATTTTTGGACCTAATGATAAGTGCAAGACGAAGATGTTTGAAGAGTGAAGCATTTGGGACTATATGCTTCACATGCTCACTAGGGAAGCCTCTTTGGCTCAATGTCCAGACCCTGTGCCATGGCAAGAGCCCGGTGAGGATGTGCTACCCACTGGCAAGAGGCTTACTGATATTGCCAGTGGGTTTTGCCGGCTGACTTACTTGAACGTAGTTGTCAACAACTCCCCAGGCAAAGCCACAGGGAAACGTCCCTTCTAGGGGTTGGTTTTCAGGTAAAGGAGGGAAGCCATTGTTCTCTATCAGCTTCTGGTAGAACAAGGCCGAAGACTTCGGCAGCAGCTCCTTGTCCTGACTCAGGAAGTCGACGTAGAAGAGTCCACGTCGGATGCTGTAGCCCCTGTGCCACTCGAAACCGTCCATGAGGGACCACGCGGTGTAGCCAATGACGTCGACCCCATCCAGCCTGATGGCTGCAGAGGGAAGAGAGGACAAGAGCAGTGTCATCCTCCACTGGGCTTTGTGTGACTCAAGAGCGTGTGAAGGGTTTTCCACCGGAAGAAACAAGGCAAGGGCTGGGGAAATGGCTGCTCTTTCCAAAGACCCAGGTTTGGTTTCCAGCACCCGCATGGCAGCTCACAACTGTAACTCCAGTCCCAGGGGATCTGATGCCCTCTTCTGTGGGCATCGAATGCCTGTGGTGCACATACACACATGCAAGCAAACATTCACACACATAAAACAAAAATAAATAAAATCTCAAGAAAATTAAAAGAAAGAAACAAGTCAGGTTAATGCTTCTTGTGTGGTAAACAACTTTTTTCCTTGTTCACAAATGGCTCTCATCAAGTCTAGATAACGCCACCAATCAGTGTCTTCATAGACAGTTTCACCTCCGCAGTAGCAGACAGTTTCTCATTCCCAGAGGTGCAAGGATGTCTTGTTCTCCCTAACCTGGGCACTGGACATTGTGACTTGTGTCTTTTTCTTATTCCTGTACTGTGGATAGAACCAAGGGTCTTGGGGTGCCAGGCACACACTCTCTACCTGACCCACTTCCCCAATCTTTAGCCCTCAACCTACTAATTTATCCAGATCATATGAATATTCCTCTTGCTTTGAAGAGCATTTTATTGTTGATAGTGGTGGTTATAAATGATCAATAAACATTGTATAAATATATAGAAATTTCAAATAAAAAATTAAAGAAAAAGCATTTTATTCAGTTAAAACAAATGAATAGAAACATGTACAGAGAGCTAGCTAGCCTGTGATTTGTAATACTATATTTTATAATCTAACAATGTAAATGAGAAACTGTGAGTCAACTAATTTCAAGTATTAATCCTGTTTTGTTCTTTTATCAACAAATTATCAAAGTTCCTTTTATGGGACTTTGAAAATTAAATTTCTGAAGGGCCCAAATGAGAGAGGTGTTACATAAATACATTCCTGCTACTGCCCAAATTATCTACACTGTGACAAAAATTATATGTCTACATTTTGCAGATAGTCTTTAAAGGCGTGTGTATGTATAGTATGTGTGTGTATGTTGTATTGTGTGGTTTGTGTGTGTCGTGTGTCTATAATGTGTGGTGTGTATGTGTGTGGTATGTTTGTGATGTATGTATGTGTGTTGTATGTGTTGTGTGTGTGTGGTGTGTTTGTGTATATGATGTGTGTGGTGTGTTTGTGTATGTGCTGTGTGTGTGTGTATGTGTGGTGTGTGTGTGATCTGTGGTGTGTGGTGTATGTGTGGTGTGTGTGTGTGATGTGTATGGGGGAAGCTAAATTTTGGCAGGAAACAGGAATTTTACTTGAAAGCCTACCTTTTAAGGTTTCCATTATGAACTTCTTGAGGTAATACATGTACTTGGCATCATCTCTTTTGGTGGTCCCTGAGACAAACCAACCGTTTTCCACAATAAATATTGGAGGGTGGTTATATTCCAGATCTATCCAAGACAGGAGCTGCCTCAGGCTGGGAGATTCCAATTGTCGGAACTTCATGTGAGGGTCCAACAGTTGAAAACTCAAGGTTGGTCCAAAGGAAAGAGCGAAAAAGTCAGCGGTGCCTCTGATGAACTTCTTCTCAGATTCGGTAAAATCGGGCAGAAGAGAGGAGAGGTTGTTCTTCATGCTCTCTGGGTAGTCCCCGTCGATAAAGATGGGTTTGGCAAACCAGCCTAGCACAAAGTCGAGAGACTTCTGGCATTCTCGGATGTTATGGTCAGTCATTCTTCGAGGACTGATCCAGTGGGAACTTAAGGCAATAGACACCTGGCCTCCCTGAGCAGGGCGGAAAGAGGTATTGTAGAGATGCCAGATTTTGGCATGAGCCTACGGAGAGAAAAACACGATGAATTTCTCCCTAATTGTGAGGAGACATGCAATGCTTACTGGATTCCCTAGCCCTGCTGATACCTGACTTCCACAGGGTCTAACGCAGTGACAAGTCCACAGGACAGCCGTCAGCGACAGCCATCAGGTTATTTCAAGGAAGGTCACCCTGCAGAGAACTGCCACCATAGTCACAGAGATTTCCAGAGTGTTCCAGCAGCCAATGGAAATATGTAAATTTGTTGTATTGAGCGTATAATTATGATTCAAATTGGAAAAATTAATAAAATAAGAATGTGCTATAATATCTTACTGGTAAGTTATCTTTGGATTATGTACTTTTCAATTAATGGGCTTGATAAAAAGAACCAAGCTCCCATCTGTGACCATACCAGGAATTTCTAAATAGGATTATATGTTTTATCCTAAGAAACTGGGAGTTTCCAAATGAACTCCAACTGTTTGAGTCAATCGACTATTTCTCATCTGTCTCTCATTGCCAGAATCCTAACACATGCTCTCACAATCTCTGTTTTTCCCGATGAATCAGCCCCATAAATTGAAAAATGAGCCTTAGCATCCTGGCCCATCCTCCAGAGTGCTAAGACAATGCTGGCACCTTGAAGTGCAAGAGGAGACAACTAGATACAGCTGTGAGGCCAGGGGCTGGGCAGACTCGGCCGGGAGTCCCTTGAAGTGTTGCTTTACACAGCCAACTGGGCTTCCAGATAGCTGGCTCCTGATAGCTCGTTTCTTTCTTTTTCACTTTACAAACACTGAAGCTAATCTGGGTGTTATCCCTCCTTACCTTTGAACTCCTTGACGAATTCTTCCTACTCTCCCACAAACACAAGGGCTATTTGTCAACCTTTTGTTCCCCCCACACATTTGGAAAACTCTACTCCCATGTGCCACTTGACTCTTCGTAGTTTCCAGAATGACTGATGCAATTTTCCTCTCACCGCACGAGCCAGAGGATCTTCTGCTCACCACTCCAAAGATCCTTTTCGTTTTCCTCCGGTGTTCTGGTTTGTCTCAGCACAGGCACCCAAGAACGGTTTCATCACCCACCTTCCAAGTTCAGCGAACCATTCAATGAAGTCAATTTGTTTATATATCTCGGGTTTGACTTTCTTTAACAATATGCCTCATTTCACTAAGTGCAATATTTCAGTGATCTGAAGTAGCCGTCTATAAGCTTAGAAAAAAAATAAAAACTAAACTGTTGACCAAAGCAACAATGGCTTTGGCCTGTATGGCTGGAGAGCGCTAAGACAGTCCCTCCTCGTCGCTGCTGGCTCGGTGTTAACTCTCTCTAACTTCTCTCCATCACCACACTTGCCCTCCCTTCGCTGTTGACAAGGAAACCTCATGACCGTCTGAGCAATAAACAGAAAAGCCAGTGAGCAGGCTGTGTTCATCCTCAGGAATCCAACCTCAGGAGTCGAGACGGGATGCTCCTACCTTGGCTCCTACCTTGGCCCAGATTGCGACCTTTGAACACTGGTGTCCTGAATCTAATAGGCATTTATCCACAGAATGGGGCGGAACCGGAAGAGCTACTCAGGAGGATGAAACCAAAGCACCACACTGTCCAGGCCTGCCTGGGCGGTAGAGCAAGGCCTGTCTCCAAACCTTTACAAAGGGGGAACGGGAGGGAAAGAGGGAGGTAGGCACACGGAGGGTATAGCTCAGTGGTAGCGCTCTTACCAGCACGTAAAGGCCCTCGGTTTAATCTGGGAGGGAAACAAAAAACACCAAAGAAGAAAATGAACCCCCCTTTCATGCAAGACCAGAGACTGATCCAAAAGATGCTTTCTAGAGCAGAAGAGTCAGGACACAAAGGACACCCGCATGGTTGTGTGACTCCATTTGCAAGCCTCCAGATCAGTGTCTAGTGGTTGCCTGTGGAGGGTGAGGACCCATGAGGAGTCACGGGAAGTTTTGTAGGATAGTGGGAAGGCTCTGTACCTCTGTGGGAGGATTGGTCATGTGGATGGGCATTGTCCGGGTTGGCTTCTCTGTCTCAGGGACAGAACACCAACCAAAAGAACTTAGGGAAGGAAAGGGTCTATTTGGCTCTCAGGTCCACTCTTGAGGGAAACCAAGGCAGAAGCAGAAGCAGAGAGCCTGGAGGAACGTTCTGGCCTCTGCGGCTAGCTTTTTGGTAGAGCCCAGGCATACCTGCACAGAGACGCACTGGGCACTGGGCACTCTTACATCAATGAAGAAATGCCACACAGATGTGCCCACAGGTCACTCTGATGGAAGCAATCCCCCAACAGAAGCTCCTCTTCCGAGGGGTATTAAGCTGACGAACAAGATTATCCACCACACATGGAGTTGCCAAAACTCATCAGATGGTGAGTAAAATATTAAAGATTTAGAAGGAAACAGGTTGTGAACATATTACTAGTCATAAAGGTACTCAGAGTTGTACATTAGCCAGAATTTATGTGACAAGAAACACCAATTTTTCTCTGAAACATAAACTCAACTCTGCAACTACAGGGATAATTTATTAATTTTTTATTTTAAATCCATTATTTTGTTTTTAGTTACAAGAGTCTCAACACTCATTCATTTGTGCAACAAATACTATACTCTGCACTTTGCTGAGTGTCTTTTCATGGAGCTTATATCCCAGGGAGGAGATGGACAGTGAGAGGAGGGTTAGCAGGTGGCAGGATGGGGAGGGTGCAGCTAGATTGGAAGGGTTGGCAGGGCATCCTTTGAGAAGAGACCCAGCCAATAAAAAGTGAGAGACGCTAACTACAGCAAGGGTCAGGGATGACGGCATCCAGGCAGAATTGACCAGTTGTCTAAGGGAATGGACTCGGACTGTCCTAATTCTGCACCCTTCCAAGCCTCGTCACTACAGACAAACTTAGGACCAGCTCTGCTTATCTATTTCTCTCTTCTGTTTAAAATAAGGAGAGCAGGCCAGAGAGAAGGCTAAGCCGCTAAAGGCTAGGCTCACAACCAAAAATATGAAATAGGGATAGCAATTTTCCATTCCCATCCTTATGAGAATTGAGTAAGTTGGTACTGGTTGAATATGCCTAGCCCCCAACACCCCAACTCTGAAATGCTCCGAAATTCATTTGAGAACCAATTCGTTGAGACCCAACACCACCACCATAGGTGAAAAAGCCCATCAGCCCTCAGGTCAGGGTTCTCAGTCAAAAGGCAGATACCCTGTAAAAACTGGCCATCTAAGCATCTGCCTGAGGAAATAACACTGTACACAACACATAAATGAATCTTGAGTTGACTTGGGTCCAACCCCAAGACATCTCCTTATGTATATGAAAACGTCGCAAAGTCCAGGATCTGCAAGACTTCTTCTCTCAGCCTGTTGGGGTGAGGCTTACTCAGTCTTTACCTGGATGGCTGCAATTGTGACCGTCACCTAGTAAGCACCGTGTGCTTTTCCTTCGACTGCGATCCTAATGTCATTTGGTTTAGGATGATGAAGGATGGATGGATGTGAGGTGGAGAATGGGGAGGCAACCGGGGATCCAACAGACCAGTTAGGCAGCTGCTGCAGTAATGACGGTGCCGGGCAAGAGGTGATGGCAGTTTGGACCACTGGTCCAGGTGAAACATGATGATAGACAAGGGGATACTGACCAGCGGCCAGACTTCAGTTATCACTGACGGTGGAATCAGTGTAGCTGGCAGATGGACTGGATGCTACCCGTGGATGTAAGAGGGGAAAGGAATCGCAAAGGAAGCCCCAAATCAAGGAGACCAGATTCTCTTCAAGTCACAGGACCCTGTCTCAAGGAGGATGCCGGGGAGAAAACCAGGCGTTTAAAAGTGAAGGTTAAAAAAAAAAAGTCCCAGGTGATGTTAGCATTCATTCTAACACATCTCGGGGACCACAGTCAATGGGTCACTTTGTTGGGACTCTTCCTTAGGTTTAAAAATTAAAATTAAAATGGAATCATTCTTAAAAGATTAATTTAATCCTGTGAAAACTAATTTAAAATCTTAATTAAATTAACTGAGACCAACAGTGAAAGAATTGAAATGCAGCCCATAAATAAAAAATAATTCGGATACCTGTGTGTGTTACTCTGCATCCAAGAGAGGTGGTATAAGGTTCCAGAGGGAGCTTCTTAAGAAGACGAATGATTGAAACATTTTAAGGGAACATAGGGTTGTTTTTTGGTTTTGGTTTTGGTTTTCAGTTTGTTTTTCCCTTTCTGGCATCCTTACCTCAACTTCCAGAGCCATGACACGTTTGAGGACTTTCTCAAGGTCACTGCTGTGCTGAGTGAGTTACACAAGCTCGCTGACTGGCCTCATGCCCATGTTTATAGACCAAATTATCCTCTGATCTGTATCAGCACAATTCTGTGGATTATAGACTACCTCCTTAAAAGAATTTCAGTCAGTCTCCCACAAAACACTCATCTAATGATTTCCCCAGAATAACCTTCTTTATTTTCCATCCACAATACAGTCAGCGTCTCCACGCAGGGTTCCTTAAAAGTTGCCCAGAGCCAAACCTGACACTCGGGTAGACAGACAGAATAGAATCCTGGCACCTAGGATGACTTCCTTGCCTTTACTGAGGACGTGTGTGTGTGTGTGTGTGTGTGTGTGTGTGTGTGTGTGT
>CABHPQ010169738.1:19411-39514 GCA_902168405.1 Peromyscus aztecus
TGTGTGGTGTGGAGTCTGTGTGTGTGGTGTGGTGTGTGTGTGTGTGTATGGTGTATGTGTGTGTGGTGTGGAGTCTGTGTGTGTGGTGTGGTGTGGTGTGTGTGTGTGTGTGTGTGTGTATGGTGTGTGGTATGTGGTGTGTGTGTGTGTGTGTGTGTGGTGTGGTATGCGTGTGTATGGTGTGGTATGTGGTGTGTGTGTGTGTGTGTGTGTGTGTGTGTGTGTGTGTGTGTGTGTATCTAGTGTGTGTCTAGTATCATTCCTCAGGAGCTTTCGATCTTGTTTTTTGAGACAGTGCCTGTCATTGGCCTGGAACCCACCAGTTAAGCTAGGGTGGCTGGGTTTGTAACCCCGGGGGTCAGCCTATCTCTGCCTTTTCAGTGCTGAGATAACAAGAGCGTGAACTGTGACCTTTTCTTTTTTCACGTGGGTTCTACAGCCCAAACTCAAGAAAGCTCCTTGCTAACTCCAGCACCACTCAGCCCTCTGCTTAGGACTCGGTTCAGTCACTTCTTTTTGAGGCTATGATAAAGATACCAAGACCCGACTTGTGGAGGAAAGAGTTTATTTGGCTTACATATCCCTATCACAGTCCATCATCAAGGGAAGTCAAGACAGAAACTAACCAAATGATACTCACCTACAGACAACTGTGTAGAGTGTTGGCCAGTTCATGGGGTCATACACATGTATAAAACAGCCATACATGGGAGAGATGTCTCAGTTTGCTTCTGCGGCTGTAACAGACCACGACCAAAAACAACTTGTGGGGAGAAGGGTTTCTTTCGGCTTATCCCTCAGGTCACACTCCATCCATCTGAGGGAACTCAGGGCAGTAACTCCAGCAGGAACTGAAGCAGAGACCATGGAGGAATGTGGCTTACTGGCTTGTTCCCCCCTTCTCCCCCACCCCCCGCCAGCTTGTCCTGTCTACCTCATTATACAACCCAGGACCTTGTCCAGGGGAACACTGCTGGCCGTGGGCTGGACCACCCCACATTCATCCATCATCAAGATGATACACGGCAGAATTGCCTACAGGCCAGTCTCATGGGGGTGTTATCAACTGAAGTTCCCTCTTCTCAGATGACTCTTCCCATGTCAGGGGGGCAGGGAAACCACTCGGGACAGCATTTTCAAGGATGTGTGCCAAGGACGTGATTAATATCTGTTGTCTCTCTCCTAGCGGAGCACAGACATTTCTAATGCTCTCCTGTTCCTCTGGTTTCTCTGACGCTTGTGTAATGAGCACATATTGCTCATCACATGGGGGAAAAAAAAAAAAAAAAAAAAAAAAAGCATTTTCGAGCCCTGGATCTCCAGGTTTACGGAATTTCCACTGCAAGTTCCCCACTGCTCTGTCTCTCTACACTGATGCTCCTCTATCCTGATTGGTTAGCTGTTTCCAACTTCTCACTAGCTGGAAGCCTGGGATCGTATGACTAATTAAATCCTTGCCATTCAGCAGTTATGGATTCGCTGGTCTCCTCTTCCTGCACCTTTCCGTCAGCCCCAACTCTCACAAATGTGAAAACACGACAGTTTCATACATCTTAACCTTCTAATGCCTGAAACATATTAGAGCTAGAAACGCTTGATTTGTTCTCAGAATTCCTGAATCATTAACACCGGGAGGTCTAGTGCAGCGGCTCTCAACCTGTGGGTCGCGACCCCCTTGGGGGTCAAATGTCAGATATCCTGCATACCGGACTTTTACAGCCCGACTCCTAACAGTAGCAAAATTACAGCTATGGAGCAGCAATGAAATAATGTTATGGTTTGGGGGGGGGGGTCACCACAACACGAGGAACTGTATTAAAGGGTCACAGCATGAGAAGGTTGAGAACCACTGCTCTAGCGATTCCTGTTTCTTGCCTATCAAGTGGTCTCATTGATAATTGCTCTTTTTGACTGGGTCTTATTTCACCAACTCACCTGGACCTCTCCAAAGAAACACGGGATCATAGCGTCTAAGTCAAACAGCGGGGCTCTCTTCTCGAGCCTCTGCCACCTTTTAGAGAAGACATGTTGGGAGCAAAAAAATCTCGACAACATCTTCTGTATTGGTTTCATGATCAGAAACTATAGATTGAAGGCACAGATTTAAGAATGTACCCAGTTTGCTGTGAAAATGATGCTACCCACATAATTAGCATAAAAGATTAATAGTTTGTGGCTTTTAGGAAATAAATTTACAATAGAGACTATGGGAGCAGAATATGAAAAGGTGTTTGCTTGTTTACATATTTAAAAATGTTGTTTTCGTTTTGTTTTGTTTTGTTGGACACAGGTTCTTACTATGTAGCCTTGGCTGTCCTGGAACTCCCTCTGTAGACCAGGCTGGCTGGAAACTCTCAGGGATCCCCCTGCCTCTGCCTCCCAAGTGCTGGGATGAAAGGTGTGAGCCGCCGCCGCACCTGGCATGAAAAGTTTTTAATATGAAGTGATGTGGGTTTGACAGGCGTACCAAGAGACGAGCTGAAATTCTGACATGATGATCCAAGTCTCAGTATCATCTGCTGCGGAAAACGTGTGAACAGCTGGAAGCTGGGGTGATTTTTCTTCCCAAAATGTAGACACTGCTACAGTCCTGACTGAGGTGACAGCTGTGGAGCTTCTGAGAGGTGGCCCGAAGCCCAGCATGGAAGGAACATTGCTCCCATGCCCACCATCGAGCATTGCTTGAGCGGCAGGTTAGGCCCCAGCAAACATCATCGGGCTTCACCTGCCTGACGCAAGATGCTATTGTCTGGGACAAATGTGGCTCTGCTCCACAAGTCTCATCCTCTGTGCACCAGGCCTGACATTTTCACGGTAATTACTAAGGAGGAGTGTGTATGTGTGTGGGTGTGTCTGTGTGTGCACACTCCCATGTGGTATGTAAGCGTGTCTGCTTGTAGGAGAAAGACAGTGTTTCATACACACGGAAGTAGCATCCTGAAGTCAGGTCCTCGAAGCCATTTCTCAGTTCTGTAGCCTCATAAAGCCCATCTTTTCCTCCAGCTGATCCCAGACCAGGTGCAGGCAATGCATATATTTGCATATATTTACATATTTACTTGTTCTCCCGTTTGGTTAAAGGTGTGCTCTAGCAATGCACCATAACGAAAGCCAGGGTAGGTTTTTAAATCAAGTTGTAGCTTTGGAATTTTGTCACTTGAAGTCATCTTGTCTTGGTTTTACTAAGTGAGGTATGTAAAAGATCTTTTTCACGCGCTTCAAAATTCTTTAAAGGAAGCCAGGCATGATGGTACACATCTCTAAGGCCAGCACTCAGGAGACAGAGACAGTGAATCTTTGTGAGTTGGAGATCAGCCTGGTCTACATAGGGAATTCCAGGACATATATATATATATATTCAAAAGAGGGCAAAGAAATTTCATAGCTCTCATTAGGCAAGCGCATCAGTAAATCTTAGACTAAGGTTTGTGCCTCAGTATTTATCTGTGCAGAACTTGACAACATCTGTTAAATCATTCTACTTGATACTAAATCACTGCTACAAAAATCCTTTTGGGGCTGGAGAGGTGGCTCTGTGGTTAAGCCGCTCTTTCGGAGGGCTTGGGTTCAGTTCCCAGCACCCACATGGTAGCTCACAACCACCTGTAACTCCAGTTCCAGGGAGCATAGCGCCCTCTTCTGGCCTCCTCAAGTACTGCCTGCATGTGATGCACAGACATACATGCAGGCAAAACCCACGTACATAAAGATAAATAACTGAAAATAAACCACTCCCAAGTCACCGGTGTTAGACTGTTAATAAACTATCCCAGCTCATGGCCAGAGTTGTCAGTGGGTTAGATAGCAAGGCCACTGTCATTACTGGAGACATGGAGGAATGCCAATGTTCCTGTTGTACCTCTCTTTTTCTAATACCAGGCAACCATGAACCAGAGGGAACCGTACCAGAGAAACGTGACGGAAGAGCGAGGGAGGCACACAGTTAGATGAAGAACAGAGACGAGACCGTGAGCCCTGAGATAAGCACCATCTCAAAGTCAGCAAAGGCCACCCGCAGGCCGTCTGTCAAACAGGATCTCTCACGTCACCGCCTATCACTATCATCTCCCGTGACATTCTGGAACACCTTCATCAAACAGCTCCTTTGCGCTTTCAGCGATGCTGAGGCAAGTGTTTCTCCACTGTCTACACGCTGTCCTTTCTCGCCAGGTTCTCCTGCGTTGAGTCACCTGAGCAGCCCCACTCTCCATGCACCTTCCTGGTGATCAGCCCACAGGCTCACTTGCTGTTTAAATAACTCACTGCCACTGTCAGGCGAGGGGAAAGAATGAAACGTGGATGTGTTTCTCCATCAACAGACGGGGTAAGGTTACAGAAAAATGTAATGTGACTTACGGATTCGTGACTAGTAAAGAGCAGCCTGCCTGCCCTCCCACCCTCTTCCCCTGTACCTATTTGTGGCAGAATGTTACTCAGGCCACAGGCTTTGGAGCCATCCCAAGGGTGGCCTTGATGACGCTGAGCACTGAAGTAGACATGATCAGAAACATGAGCACACAGTGCGTACAATGATAGTGGCGCTGTCCCTGGGGCCTTCTGTGTCCTCTAAGCAAGAGGAGTGACCGGCGTCAACAAAGACCGCAAACATGAATCATAAAGAACATTAGAATTCGACAAGTGCTTCAAGGAGGAGGGGGAAGAGGAGGAGGAGAGGAGGGAGAGGAGGAGGGAGAGGAGGAGGAGGGAGAGGAGGAAGAAGAGGAGGGGAAGGAAGAGGAGGAAGAGGAAAAGGAGGGGGAGAGGGAGGAGGGAGAAGAAGAGAAAGGGGAGGGGCGAGGAGAAAAGGATGGGGGAGGAGGAGGAACACAAAGACCTGGGGTGTCAAAGAGGGGCGCTAACTTTTCAGAGATGTGTGCTTTTGTTTTGTTTTGTCTGGGGGGCGTTGTCTGGTGGTGCTCACCAGGCTTTATTTTCTGTCCGTTGCTATGACGTGGTTTTAGCGTCTTTATTTGTATCTCTGCCGCGGAGACTCCACATGTACCCTACCGGCAGCATCTCCACTGCTCTCCATTTTCTACAAGATAATGTCCACCTTCAGGGGTTTTAAATTCCCTCACCCACGGCAAATGGCACCTCTGGAGAATCAGAGAACAAGACTGGCCAGCAGGCCGGCTCCGAGGCCTCAGCCCCAGACACAGGCAATCCTGCTGCCCCGTGTCCAGACCCAGGAAAAGTGTTCCTCACAACCTGCCTTTGTGATTGGAAATAATTCCCCAAGGTTATTTTTTTATCCTTAAAAAAAAAAATTGCTGATGTCCTTGGTCTTTGCCCAGATTCATTTTCAAACACTTATCCAGTGGTTTTAATATCAGCACATGAGCCTCTTGGCTTCACAGTGTTGAATGGTCGTAACATACGCAAAGTTGGCTTCTAATTGGGGGGTTCACAAGAACCGTCAGATTGTATTTTCCGGAGCCATTGTCATCCCAGAGGAGTCTGGGGCTTGTTTGTTTTCTTTTTTAAAGCAGGTCCTGTTGAGTCTTCTCTTCAGAAGCTGAGACAGCAAAGCCATGAAACTTTCTGCTGAGTTTCACCAGCAGCACCTGTAAGTTTCATGTTGCCTGGTCTCCCAGAAGCGCCCCCTCCCCCACCTCCCTGGAAATAACCTCCTCCACTTCCTGTTAGGCTGAGATGCTAGGAGAAATTGTATTAATCGGGAGGTCAGGATTTGTCTGGTGGAGAACGCGAGCACAAAATTAAGGTTATAAAGCTGGTAGTCTGACAGGAGAAGATATTCTAAAGAGAAACACCCTTGCTCCTCCCTGGGCGACTGGACTATTAAAACAATGGTCCTCAAAGAAATAAATCCCAGCTCCCAGGAATTCAGCCTTGGGAGAAGGAAAGTGAAGCGCTGGTACCAGCTAGAGGGGAGCTTGCCTTCCTGGGGGAGATTTCACAGCTTTGACGACTCATTAACATATGCATATTTCTGGGTGTTTTTTTTTTTTCTTCATCTTTTCCATGAAATTTTAACACGCCTACAGAAAAGAGAGAGAAAAAGGTAGGCATCTTTCTGTCTCTGTTTGGGCCAAAGTGTAAATACGTCCGCTTTCCATTATCACCTGGCTTCCTAATTTCTTTGAAGATGCATTGGCTTTATGAAACTGAATGCCTCTCTGTAGCAAGGTCTCCGGTTCTGCCCATAACTAGAGAAGCAGGGTGAGGCAGGGAAGGGAGACTGTTTCAAGAAGAGAGAAGAAAACAAGACACCCCCCCCCCCCAAACACAACAGCAGGATCCTTGGAGTGGCTAAAGGGCTGAGTGGGGGACCAGAGGCAGGAGGGAGGCCAAAGGTACGGTGAGAGCAGGACAGCGGCCTCCTCTGCCTTTCCCTGGCACACAAGGGACATTTCAAGGATAAAAAGAAAGAAAAAGAATGTACATTTGAGTTCTACGACCTGGTGTGCGCCTATGGACCTGCCTCCCTTTGGATGTGGTCTCTAGTCATCAAAGACAGCAAGTCTCAAAGAGTCTGCATCCATTCCAAATCCATCAGCTCCGAGAGTGGCCTCACAACTGGCATTGGGCCATGCAGCAGCCATCAGACACCCTGAAGGATCACAGAACACTGGGCACTTAAAGGATGACAATCTTCCACTTAAAAGATTTATTTTAATTTTATGTGTACGAGTGTAAGCCTGCATGTATGTATGTGCACCACGTACATGCAGTGCCAGAGGATGCCAGGAGGTGGCGTCAGATAGCCTGAGAACTGGAGTTACAACAGTTGTGAGCTGCCATGTGGGTCCTCTCAGGTCCTCTGTAAGAGCAGCCATCTTAATCACAGAACCACCTCTCCAGCCCCAAACTTCTTAATTTTTTTTTTTTCTTTTTTGGTTTTTCGAGACAGGGTTTCTCTGTGTAGCTTTGTGCCTTTCCTGGAACTCGCTTGGGAGACCAGGCTGGCCTCGAACTCACAGAGATCCGCCTGCCTCTGCCTCCCGAGTGCTGGGATTAAAGGCGTGCGCTACCACCGCCCGGCCAAACTTCTTAATTTTAAAAAGGAAGCAAATGTAGAGCTCATAGTCATAGACCCAGGAGCAAAATTCAATGTGGTCATTAGTAAGAATGCATTGGTAGCAAAGAAAAGACCACTGGAGGCCAACACAAATGAACAGGATAAGCCTGGCAAGTTAGCCTCAAAAAATTTGATAGTATTGAAGTGCTCGTCTAGCAACACGATAGTTAAATGTCTATATGTCATAACTTTATAGTTGATCAACCTTTGTGTGCTGTGGTTGGGCTTAAAAAGAAGAAACACAGGATAGGTACAACATAGTACAGTTTCTGTTTAAAGAGTGGCGTTTTGAAGGCAGTCAATGGTTAAACAAAAACTTGATGGTTGCTTCTTAGTGACAAAGACTGCTAGAAATCTGAAACACTAAGGGGAGGGTTTTACTTGAAAAGGTGACTCACGCTGTCCCACAGGGTGTACTCATAGCCAGATTTCTCTTTCACCGTTTGTAATCAGACATGAAAACTCACAAGACATTATCCTGAAAACACGGAAATGCTCCAGAGCTTGACTCAAAAGGAGCTCTATGACTGGAACGCTATAAATGTTATGACTAGCCAAATTAATTTTTAAAGTGGTGGCTTAAAAAACACCTATTTCCTTTTTATTTTTATGGCAGTAATATATGTTTATACTTGAAAAAGACAAATACTGGGGCTGGAGAGATGGCTCAGCAGTTAAGAGCACTGGCGGCACTGACAGAGGACCCAAGTTCAATTCCCAGCACCCACGTGTGTTGTGGAATAATCTTTTTTGTACACTGTGAAGATATATCATTCCGATTGGTTTAATAAAAAACTAAATGACCAATAGCCAGGCAGGATTTTCAGGCACACAGCGTGCTAGAAAGAAGAGAGGAGATGCCAAAGGACACAGGGTGAGCAGGATGGGCACTACCCAGATGAGGTAATAAGGCCATGAGGCAGAAAGTGAATTAATAGAAATGGGTTAAACTAAGTTATAAGAGCTAGTGGGACAAGCCTAAGCTATCGACTGAGCTTTCATAATTAATAAAACATCTCCATGTGGTTATTTGGGAGCTGGCTGGCAGGACAGAAAAATCCACCCACATACATGGCAGCTCACAACTGTCTGTAACTCCAGTTCCAGGGGATCCAACACACCCTCTTTTGGTTTCGGCAGGCACTGCACATACACAGTGCACATACAGACATATTAGAAAACATACACAGACATAAAATGAAAATAAACCTTTAAAAATGTCAGATATAGTTCTGAGAAACCTAGATGAAAAACTACAGTCCTCCTCACTCCCCTTCTCCCTAGCTCGACTCCTCTGCAGAGGAAAAACCTCGCTGTGCAATCCTGACTTTCTATTTTTTAATTTACACGGCTCACACTCGCCTCTTGTGGACAGTATCCACTGGCTTCCTGTTTTACGGAAGCTAACGGTTTAGCCCTCTTACCCTGACAAATTAGCCTTGCCAGGTTTTGGTTTCACTGCCATCCAGTGCAGACTTGTTCCACCACCAGAACTATTATTAGTCACAGACGAGCGATGTGGCGCAGAGGCCCATCTTCCTTAGTTTAGTTTTCTCTGAAGTTAGTAGCCACACGGCTTTCTCATTTGCCTGGTCTTGGCTGTGCCTGTGGCTCACTGACCTTACTACCCCTTCCAGTACAAACTCCCCCGGCTCACATTCACCCGGAGACACACGTCAGGAACCTTCCTCCTTTCTTTCTGCTCTGGCTCTTCTACGTCTTCAGCACAGCTCGCCTCCTGGCCAGAACCTCATCATTACATTCCTGACTTAAACATGGTCTGTGCACACTGTTTTCTTCCTTTTTTTCATGACTTTATATGGAAGCTATTGTCTAGAGCAGTGGCTCTCAACCTTCCTAACACTGCGACCCTTTAATACAGTTCCTCACGTTGTGGTGACCCCCCAATCATAAAATTATTTTCATTGCTACTCCATAACTGTAATTTCACTACTGTTATGGATCGTAACGTGAACCACTGCTCTAGAAGGTTCCTGAGACAGGGCTCATGGAAGAGATTTTTCTTGTTGATGGTGGTGATTTTTTTTTTTTTTAATGCCAAATGCCGTTTATTGAAGGAGGGAGGAGGTCTTAAATACAGGTTTACAGCACAGTGGGAGAACTCTGGAGGGCAGAAGTTTTACAATCTTGCATCTAAGCTGTTAACGCCCATTGTGCAGGATACACAGACAAGGATCTTCCCTTAAGCCTTCAGGAGGGTGGAATCCGGCAGGGAATTAGCATAGGGAGGATATCAAGGTCAAGGTCAGCAAGCAAGGCAACAGTTACCCAAAACAGGGGCCAGGACCCTACAGGTCCCCCTTTTACTAAAAAATGAGCTTCTGACTTAGGTTGCTTGTTGTTGTTGTCTATCTGAGAATTTCCATATTTTACCCTCATGAGTAACTGATAGTATAACACGAATTGCTAAATGGTCTTATTAATTAAAAAAAAAAAAACCTGGAGCCAGATATCAGGGTGAAAGCTGAAAGATCAGAGGAATAGAACAAGCCAGCCACAAGTTCTTACCACTAGGAAATCCTCAGCCCAAGAGAGCTGCTTCCTGTATACAGACACCTATATACCTTTCTGTGCCCTGCCATCTTACTTCCTCTCTCTGCCCAGCTACACCACTTCCTCTTTCCACCCAGCTCTATCACTTCCTGTCTGTCTGTACAGACCTCCAGACCTCTATGGTTAACTAGTGCTGGGATTAAAGGTGTGTGCCACCACGCCTGGCTCTGTTCCCAGTGTGGCCTTGAACTTACAGAGATCCAGATGAATCTCTGCCTCCTGAATGCTAGGATTAGAGGCGTGTGCTACCGCTGCCTGACCTCTCCGTTTAATATAGTGGCTGGCTTTTTCCTCTAATCCCCAGGCAAGCTTTATTTGTTAGAGCACACATAAAATATCACCACATGATAGTATAGGTAAGTTCTAGGTTGGAAATAGTTTTATTGATTAATTGATTGGTTGGTTGGCTTTTCAAGATAGGGTTTCTCTGTGTAGCCCTGGCTGTCCTGGAACTCGCTCTGTAGACCAGGCTGGCCTTGAACTCACAGAGATCCACCTGCCTCTGCCTTTCCAAGTGCTGAGATTTCGGGCATGTACCACCACTGCCCGGCTGGAAATAAATTTCACTGGGATGGCACTGCTCACTGGTCTTTGTGGTGGCCATTAAAATCTGTCACCTGGCCCTCCTGCCATAAGGAGCACACTGGCCCGATGGCACCAGCTGTGCCTCACTGGGGACACTGCTGCAGCTGTGCTGTGGCCACGCTTCACATTGGCTGTTCCCAAATGGCAGAGAGGAAATTTGCCACGGCAAGCCAGGAGTCTGCGCCCATGGTCCTCATGTGTTGTGGGATATTTGTACACTGGGTGAAGGTGTATTTGCTGTGATTTGCTGAATGGCCAATAGCTAGGCAGGAGATATAGGCGGGATTTCTGGGCAGAGAAAGGAAGAGGAGGAAGATCTAGGTGCACAGGAGACACAGAGAGGAAACAGGAGGTGCAAGATGGAAGAGAGGTAATGCCACGTGATAGAATATAGATTAATATAAATGGATTAATTTAAGTTATAAGAGCTAGTTAAGAACAAGCCTAAGCTATAAGCTTTCATAATTAATAAAAAGTCTCCATGTTGTTATTTGGGAGCTGGCTAGAGGGACAGAGAAAGACTCGTTATACTCCTGAGAGGAAACTCCTGAGAGCTTGGATGCTGACAGGCATGCTCCAGTGTGTGCTTTGAGGACAGCCTTAGGGCACACCGCACACTCTCTACTCCACCATCTGAATGGTCCCTCCCTCCTAGCCCCAGACCTGCTGGGGAGAAACAAACCATTCAACACGTTGAGATTTTATCAGACACTGTTCTAGTTTCCTTCTGTGCGGCTGTGATAAAACACAGACCCAAAGCAATTTGGGGAAGGAAAGGGTTAATTTGGCTGACACGTCACCGTCTGTCCGGGAGGGAAGTCAAGGCAGGAACTGAAGCAGAGACCACAGAGGAACACTGCTGACTGGCTTTACACCCCTTCCCCACCCCTGGCTTACTCGGATATCTTTCTTCTACAGCCCAGGACCAGCTGCATAGGGATGGTACCGCCCAGAGTGGGCGGGGCCCTCCTCCTACATCAAGTAGCAATCAAGAAAATGCCCCACAGATGTGCCCACGGGCCAATCTGATGGAGACAATTCTTCACCCAAGACTCTCTCTTCCCGGGTATGTAGGTTTGCTGCTGCAAGTTGACCCAAATCAACCCACACTAATGAGGAGTGCAGTGTTTGGAGGGGACAAACGGGAAGACTGACTCTACTCTTGGATCTGCATGTCCGGTGGGGTTCCTAGGAAAAGGAAGGAGACCCCAGTCAGAGATCTGTGAAGGGTCCAGGGTTATTCACGAATGACTCTACAGCAGAGACACAGAAAACGCCGTCGGGGCCAGCTCCTCCCTTCTCACAGTAGACCACAGGCAGCATTCAAGCAAAAGTCAGCGTTTCAACAGCTAGTAAAGAATATTCCACCAAATTCGTATAACACTGCTCCTTACGCTGATCCAGAAATCTTCCTACATTTATATTATTTCCAATTAAAAAAAAATAATAAACTTTCCACCTATGGGAAGCTCTGTCTCGATGGCATTTAGTACGATTGTGAATCCAAAGATAAATTCCCACAGGAGACAATGGACACAGTCTGGCTTCACATCAGTGCATGGGGAGCGGAGAGCCTGCGAGGATTTTAGCTGACTGTAGACTAATCCAAGCCTCAGTGAGGCGGCGGCCAAAACTACAAGACCAATGCAGTCTTGCAGGACAGGAACAGACAGCTGCGTGTTTTGTGCATTTGGACCGCGGCTCTGCTCTGTACAGCAAATGTGTCAAGAAGCCTCAAAGATACCCAGGCCCCATCCCTCCGGCTTCCTGGTCCTTTCCCACACATGGTTTCCAGATACTGAGCCTTGAATGAACTGTCCTCTTTGGCTTACTCACCCAGACTGTGAAAAGCTGCCTCACAGACCTCCACCACGAGCTGCCTGCTTGGTGTGTCCGGCACACCGGCCCAGCACACCCACCCAGCACAGGACTCGCTAGCTATTTCCATACAAAAAGTGTTACAGGAGCCCAGCTGTGCCCATTCGAGGACACACTGCCTGGGGCTCTTCCCACTGCTGCTGAGTTGTGCCCACCCAATAGATACTGCCAGGCTCAGAAAGCCCAAAGCAGCCTCCACAGAGAGCCCGGCAGCCTTCAGTCTCTCCTGTATAGTTCTCCCCTAACCACCCCCTCCCAGCCTTCAAACCTGGCTTGTCTCTCCTTGATGCCCTACTATCGTCAGTACTTATTTCTTCTAGGGCCTTCGAGGGTTCTAGTGTGACTACCTGACAGCTGTTACATCCCCCGATTAATCTGTAGGTGAGGTAGGACAGGAGTCTTCCCTTGTCCCTCTCGGTCATTTTTTTTTTATTTTATTTTTTGGTTTTTTTCGAGACAGGGTTTCTCTGTGTAGCTTTGCGCCTTTCCTGGAACTTACTCTGTAGCCCAGGCTGGCCTCGAACTCACAGAGATCCGCCTGGCTCTGCCTCCCGAGTGCTGGGATTAAAGGCGTGCGCCACCACCGCCCAGCTCTCGGTCACTTTAAACCCCTGCCATACTGCACCAGAGTGAAGGGTGAAGTGGAGGAAAAAGGCGCCGGTTGTTCTATGTCAGGTAATACAGGCTTGGACATGTGGCCCAGTTCAGCAAGAGATGCCAAGTCCCCCATTTAACTGCACCTCCCAAGATCCCATGTCACATACAATGGAAGACCAGGGATCTTCCGGGCATATCAGACAGTGAGAAAGAGCCATGCTGTGAGCGGCGGTTTGTCTTCAGGAAGAGCGCACCTGAGCACACACTCAAAGGCGACTCCCTTCTACCCCTACCTCCTGGCAAGCAAGGCCTTCTGGGGTGTAGAGAAGCACATGGCATCCTGGGAGATCTTGGGGCGGTGAGTGGGGGGGAAAGGGCTGAAGCGGGAGGGCCTGTGGTTGGGATCAGAGAGAAGTGGAACCAAGGGTGGGGATAGAGTGTCCCCTCAGACTCTACAAGGGCCTCTTGCCCACTGAGGCTGTGGAGGCACCACCCTACAGAGAGAGCCCTAAGCCTACAGAAAGCGCTGTAAATGCACACTGGCACCAGGAGTCTGTCCTCTGCTGGAGCCTGTGCTGACTCCATGCCCCGTCTCCAGCATCCATCACATCCTCTCACGGAGCACTGTGGGTAGGGGTGGAGCCAGACCACGCAGACCGCCTTTTCTGCCTAGTTTTCTTGTGTCTTCGCCTCCATCTCATGCTGACGGGTCAGACGATGGATCGTGAGGCCCATTCAGCGTTTACATTTGTGCCCCACACCTTCCTGCTGCTGCTGTGAGCTCTGGGGGAAAAATCCCTAAGAGTCATGGTGCCAGCATCTAGAAGCAGACTTCTTAGCACACAGGGGAAAGACTTAGGAAGCACACACCGCCTTTTCAAATATTTAGAAGCTGTTGCCCCTGTCCATTTTCCGTTGCTATAACAATATCATGGTCTAGGGAATTTTTAAAAGAAAAGTTACTTCTCACAGTTCAGAAGGCTATGAAGGCCGAGGTCAAGGAGCTGCATACAGCCTTCCCAATGCATCATGGGAAGCAGAGGACAAACTGTTTCAACGGAGCCAATCTCGGGATGCCTCATCCACTCCACCAGCAACGCATAAAAAGCCTCCCCCAGGCTCCACCTACTGCAGCAGCAATTAATTCTCAACCCGAGTTTTGGAGGGCAACAAGCGTTCACCCCACAGCAGCTGCCCTGTGCAAACATGATTTCTTTTATTCTTTGAGACTTAGGAAGGCAAAGAGACAACCAGGGACTGAGCTCTGCAGGTGTCGATTCAAAACAAAAGATGAAACCCAGAGACAACTTGAGAGGTGCGGAGGTAACACTGAGAGATTCTGGCAGAAGTTAGAGGACCCCCGGAGGGTTCATCCTGGGAGGAAATTTGATGTGGATTTCCCAGACCCTTCCCAACACTACCATTCTATTTAGCAACTAAAGGGGTGCCTATTGACACGAAAATAAATTTGATAGAAGCACCACATTTAAAGTCTATGTCCCTTATTGCTTTCAGCTTGAAAAGCATACTAGGCCAGAGCTGTGCTGGTTCAGATGATATTCTGACAGCCATCCATCAATCTACTCGGACTCTGGCCACACACTTCACTAAATACTTAGGTTCTCTGTAGCCCTTACATCAGACTGTGTCAGCCAAACAAGGACCAGCAAGACACTTGCTCATGCATTTTATATGAGAATAGATCATTTCAGAGATCAAAGAAGTAAAATTCTATTTAAACAACCTCCAGAAAGACTTCATTCTGTTTTAAGTTTCAAGTTAAGAAGTTAAGTGAGGGCCTGGAGAGAGAGCTCAACAGAGAACCTGGTGCTCTTGCAGAGGACCCGGGTTCGATTTCCATCACCTACATAGTAGTTCGAATCCATCCATGACTCCAGTTCGAGGGTGTCTGACACCCTCTTCTGACTTCTGAGGGCACCAGTCATGTGTGTGATCACATACACACAAGCAGGCAAAACACGTGTACACATAAAATAATAAAATAAATAAATCCTTTAAAAAAATAGAAATATTACATACACAGATTGTCACCTCAAAGAGTCATAAGTGTGAGAAAGGTCTGTCTGTCTGACTGTCTGTCCAACTCACAAATTGTGGCCACGGTGTTGTCTTTAAAAGGTGAGTAAGAGCCGGGCAGTGGTGGCGCACGCCTTTAATCCCAGCACTTGGGAGGCAGAGGCAGGCGGATCTTTGTGAGTTCGAAGCCAGCCTGGTCTACAGAGCGAGATCCAGGACAGGCACCAAAACTACACAGAGAAACCCTGTCTCGAAAAAACAAAAAACAAAAAACAACAACAACAACAACAACAACAAAAGGTGAGTAAGAATGTATCCCCAGACACAGCACTGACGTCACACCAGAAGCACTCGACGTGGCACAGGAGCACATGGAAAGCACACTGTGCGCCCACTTAAGTGTGTGGTAGAAGTATAACTCCGGGGGCATTTCTGCAGAGGGCGCAGGTCTCAGAGCATGCAATAATTAGGGGCGCTGCTGCTCCTGCCCTCTACCTCACCCCCTCCCAGCAGGCATGCATTCTGGTCTCACTCTTCACCTAAATGCTTCAAAAATAGTACTCAGGGAAATGAAGCACCTTTCCCACAAATTACTTATGACGAACTGTGGTGCACAACAATGGCGTTTTTAAAAACGATGAGTTACCTTATGTCCTGAGTGCAGAGGCGCCATGGCTAACTACAATTTGGCTCACTGTGCCCGGACACTGACATTTACTCAACTGTTTTCATTTCCTCTTTCTCTCCACCTCACAGCAACGGACACTTGAACGATTTGTCTTTACTACTTTTGAATTATGTAAATGTGGGAGTGGGGGGTTATCACCCATGCTTGAGGAGGCTAGAGGCATTGGATCCTCTGGAGCTGGAGTTGCAAGTGGTTGTGAGTTACCCAGTGTGGGTGCTAGGAACCCAACGTGACTGATCTTCTGCATGAGCAGTGTGTGCTCTCAACCACTAGGCACCTCCCCAGCCCCGCAATCGCCATTTCAAGAACATTGGTATGATTTGGAAATCATTTCACTGGTTCTTTTCCTTGGCCTTGACTTTAACCTCCAGAGAACATTGTGTTTAATCAGGTATGCATCAAGACGCAAGTCAAGTGCCTTGAGAGGCAGTTTAACTGTTTCTGATTTAAGTGCACACTGAATTCACCGTGTTCTATAAAATACATTAACCTTCAACCCAGTTGATACTTCCAAAAGCATTTTCATAAGAAGGAAATTCCTGAAGTGTGGCTTGGAAGTACACATTGTGTATCATTTGAATGCATGCACGTTAATTACTTGGGGGATGAAAATTCAACTCACCCCATTCTGAAAACATCTTCCTGATGCAGATTTCTGGCAACTTCTCACTGGAAGTGGTTACAAAGGAGCCACAGGGCGATGACCTTTAGCAGCTCGCTCTGACTGCCAGATTTTACCTATTCAGTATAGTTTCAGATTAGGCTTGGTTTCCCCCATCCCACCAGAGGGTGACTAGGTAGACAGACACACTCACACAAGGCACAGCTTCCCCAAGAGCAAAGTTATAAAAGCAAAGCTAAGCCACCGACTAGCTGGAATGCAACTCCAGCACCCATCAAAAGCAAATTAGGTTGTTTTTTGTTTTTAAGATTTTTTTTCCATTTGTTTGTATGTGATCTTACTTAGGTTATGTGCATCATGGTCATAAGCCCATAGGAGCCCACAGAGGCCGTAAGAGGGCTTCAGATGGCCTACAACTGGAGTTACAGGCCATTGTGAGCTTCCCTGTGGGTGCTGGGAACTGAACCTTGGTCCTCTGTGAGAGCAGTAAGCATTCACCACATAGAGCCATCTCTCCAGTCCAGTCCAAGGTTGATGATAATGATGAACTGTAGTGGAGCCCCAATTAAATGTTCTCTTTATAAGAGTTGTCATGGTCATGGTGTCTCTTAACAGCGATAGAAACCCTAACTAAGGCAGATGGGGAAATGGGAGTTTGGTCTCGGGCATGTTGCTTGTGACTGCCTTGTCTACTAGCTAAGTAGACAAAACTATCAGAGTCAGATGCTCAGAGAAGTCCTAGCTGGAGACTGAATCTGATTGCGTGGGATTGCGTGGGTGGGGGAGTCCCAAGACTCACATGGAGGGCTTCTCCATGGGAGGCCCCAAGACGGAGCTCTGGGTCTTCCACCAGGCACACTGGAGATGAAAGGAACGTCCAGAGTATCAAGAAAAGACACACGGAAGAACGGGCGTGCTGGCCGCTTTGATGCCAACTTGGCACAAGCTAGAGTCATCTAAGAGAGGAAACCCCAACTGAGAAAATGCCTCTCTAAGATCAGGTTATAGATAAGCCTGTGGGCATTTTCTTATTTGGTGATTGACACAGGAGGGCCCAGCCCACAGTAGGTAGTGCCACCTCTGGGCTGGTGGTCCTGGATGCCATCAGAAAGCAAGCTGAGAAAACCATGAGGAGAAAGTCAGTAAGCAGCACCCCTCCATGGTCTCTACATCAGTTCCTATCTCTAAGTTCCTGCCCCAACTTCCCCGGATGACGGACTACAAGCTGAAATAAACCCTTTCCTCCTCAAGTTGCTATCGGTCATGTGTTTCATTCATCACAGCAATAGAAACCATGAGACCATGGGGGATCTGAGCTTAGGAGTTGATTCAAGAAAGTAAGAGCAATGGTTTAGAAATAGGATGTGGTGGATCAGCCAAGATGTGAGCTTTGATACCAAGACATGTAAGAAATCTACTCTGAATGAGGAGGGGTGGAGCCAAATGTACCTTCGACTTGATTCTGGACCTCTCAGAAATCCATAGGCATAACAAAATCTCAGAGGCACCCTCGGGTGAGACTTCCCACCTACAGCCTTTTGCAGGGAGGTTATCAAGAGCCTTATCTCAAGAGCCATGAAAACTGAGATGTCTGACTGCCAGCCAGAAGAAGAAAGCTTATCCTGTTGTAGAATTCAGATGAGCAAAGTAGCCAGCCAGCTCCATGCTCTGCAGGGAGCACCTTCCTTCATCCCACCCCACCCCACCCCACCCCACCCCACCCCAAATTCTGTCCAAAGTCCACGTTCGCACCAGAAACCTGCAGAGACGCACCAGAATTTGCAGAGACCTCTACTGTGAGCAGGACCTCCAAACTTGCAGGAAGTTTGCCCAGACTCAGGCTCACCAAGTCATCAGAAGGGGATCTGAATCCCTATGAGGTGGAGATTCCAGGCCCCGCCCAGTCTCCAAAGCCCACCTGGAGATTAGAGGAAGCCCAGGGAGAGATGTCAGCTCACAATATCCTTTCCCAGCATTCCACTCTGAAATGCAAATTAATACTCGAAGGGCTCAGGGCCCCTAACTCTTCCCTAAACCATCAGTATCGAAACTAAAAATTCCTATTACCAAAAATCTGCACATTTTAACTTTTTCAGATATAGTAACCCCTCCATCATACAAACACCGAGAAACAGCCCCCAAAGCTCAATAAAATAATCTTACACAATGGCATTCATTTGCAACCCCTCACTTCTAAATAAGGTCACAGGATGACTAGATTCTAAACCCAAAGGAGTTAAAAAATCAGATTAATATTTTACAGTAACTGGGGTTTCATGTGTGACATCAGCAAAAATGAGCCACGTGCCCGGGGGTTACTAATTCTCATGGCTACAAAGTCCACTGCCTTTCTGCAAAGGACAGTTAGTGTTTGGCAACATTTCTGTGTAATCCCTCAAAAATACAGCGGCAAAGTTAGCCAGAGGACCGACGGGAGCAGGAGAGAGTGTTGATGCCATCCTTCGTGTTATAAATGATCGTTAGCCCCAGAATAACAGTTGCCCACTTCCACAGACTCGGAGTTTATTGTATGTACTCTAAAACCTAGAATTTGCATGATTTAAATGGTAAGGAGCGAGTCTTAAGCTGGACACTAATCTACTTCTGGTGTGGACTGATACTTTGTTTTTTTCTTCAAAAGGTGGTACAGTCATCGGTCCCCACCCCCCACCCCCCCAAAGTTTTTGTAGACCAGTCTGTCCACTGAGCTGATTTGGTTCAGGGCTTGTTGGTTCCATGGTTCCCTTAAAAGATGAGCATATTGACAACACTTAGGAATCACTATTCTAAAAGTACCAGTATAAAAAGATACACACCTACACGAAACCAAGATCACAAGCAAACCCAGATTTTTGTAAAGCTGGCTTACAATGTCACTTAGCCAATATGACATGACCAGCAGCTCATAGCACAGTCACCTCAACAGGCCAGCACTGTTCTGCCTCAGCTGTCCAAGAAGCATACTTTAGAGGGGTTTGTTTTGGTTTTGGGTTTTTTGAATATGAGAAAGTATTACTTTCTTGCTAACAGAACCTTTCATGTGTTTGGTTGGTTTTTGTTATATTTGTTTTTAAAACAGGGTTTCACTTTGTAGCCCACACTGTCTAGAATTCACTGTATGGCCAGACTGGTCTGGAGCTCATGGTAATCCTCCTGCCTCCGCCTTCTAAATGCAGATTATGGCTGAGTGCCACCATTCCTGGCTTGGGTTGTTTGTTGTTGTTGTTTGTTTGTTTGTTTGTTTTTGAGTGGAAGATTTGTATAGATATTTTAGTAAGGATGGGTTTAGAAATGTAAGATCTTATCCATGGCTGTTTTATGTTAATTCAAATAATCCCTTTAAGTCTTTGGAAAACAGCTCTTAAAAATGAGCACCGATGTGATTGGCAGTTTACAGTATTCAACAAACACATGAAAAGATCTTTAACTCCACCATTAATGAAATGTGAGTTTGTTTTGTTTTGTTTTTTGTTTTTTTGTTTTCAGAGTTGAGGACTGAACCCAGGGCCTTGCACTTGCTAGGCAAGCGCTCTACCACTGAGCTAAATCCCCAATCCCCGAAATGTGAGTTTTAAAATGACAAAACTACAGCCGGGTGGTGGTGGCACTCGCCTTTAAATTAAAAGTGTTTAGAACAGGCCTGGCTTAGCGGGGTGAAGTGCCTGTCGGGTTAAAAAGTGTTTAGAACTAACCTTTATCTTCAAGGCATTCAGAACCACTGGCTAGACCTGGTAACTACTTCACCTGTGAGGAATGCCTTCAACTAGAGACAGCACTGTGACAACACAGGATGTTGGTGAAGCCACAAGCTGTAGTGAGTTGGTCCTGTGTTTCTGTGACTATCTTGCACTGTGTAAAGGACGCCTGCAGTCCCACGGTGGATGCAAGCCAGTCCCCTATCCTACCCTTCCTCAGAAGGGACCTCTAAACACAGCTTAAGCCCAAAAGCTCAGGAATGAGGTTTCGACACCTTTGCACCAGATGCAAAGTAACCTGTGCCACTAGCGAAACGAATTTTACTGGATTAACACGGAGTTCTTGCAGGGTGCAATTGTCTGTCTACAGCGTGTGGACAAACGCGTT
>CABHPQ010169739.1:0-30818 GCA_902168405.1 Peromyscus aztecus
AATAGGTTTTTAGCTTGAGATCTAATCACCCACTCTTGAATTAAGATGCTTGAATGAAGCCGACTCATTTGGAACTAAGCTCTTTAATGTCAACAGAGACATATGGTGGGTAGATGGGAGTTACAAAGGCTCTCCTCTGAAGCATCCATTAAAACGGCAGGACTAAGACCCCAGCGCCATTATTAGTTTATTCATTTATATCTCAGTAAATAATTGAGAGTAATATCATCTTAGGGACCTGGAAGTTATCTAATAATTACATGTTTGGGATAAAGATGCATTCCCACCTAAAGGGATCAAACCATTCCCTGGTTGTATAATTACTTCTTTTGAAAACAGTGTTGTTTTCAGAGCAAAGAAGTACTACATATATTATACATATTGTGCAAGTATATAGCTAATATATAATATATATATTATATATATCAAGACTCCTGTGAGACGTCTGTAGCTAGATTGTTAATATAAAGGTACACTTTGCTATTTGTACAAAGGTGTCATCCCAAACCACAGAAATTGACATCATAACAATGTGTAGCTGAGCTTATCTCTGACTTGTCCCATGGGAAATCATGCTAACAAGAATTTGTGGAATACTGAATCTTTGAGATTACTTTGTTGATTTTAGATGTAGATAACCTGACAAATATCAATATTTTAGTTCTGTTTTCCCTGAGACCAGCATGTCACAGACAGAGCTGATCCTCTCGCCAGGAAGGAAATGGGTCCTGAAGTGAAGCTGTGTAGCACAGACAGAGCTGAGTGAAGACAGATGTGTGATACAAGCAACCCTTACAAATGGAGTTGTTAGTTATTGATAGCTAACGTAGCTTTGCTGGATGTAAATGCCTGATGATTCTCAGCGCCTGGTGCACACAGGTCTGCAAGACAGATTTGGTAACAGACTGAATGAATAGATGGAGATGTCTGACCCCCACACACAAGATTTTAAGAAATGTGCAAGTCCAAAGGAATACAAACCTGTGTGCATCATGGTGTCAACCACAAAGACCTGGGGGTTAATATAATGTAATTAAATGTTTAATTATCTACTTTTGAAGCCCAAGTCACTCAGGTTAAATATGTGTAGAGTAATAAAAGTCATGAATAATTCAGTGTTTACTATGGAGGATGAAGCTGTGATTTCATGGAAGGGGGAAGGACAGGGAGTGTCAGGCCGGGCTGTTAGATTCCCTGGAGGATCTGGCTGGGCAGAAACCCGATTCCTCAAGGCTTTGTTAGTTAGGCCTTTAGTTTACAGAGGAGGGTGTCTGAGAAGAGAAGAAAGCAAAGACAATGCACAGATTAGGGACATTCAGGGACAGGAACGAATGGGGAAGACATATGAGGCCCATTAGTCCAGGGCAGCACCCACTCAGGACATTAAGATTCCTGATCCAAGAAGTTGCAAGCAGTGAAGAAACGAGCTTAGAAAATGTGCCTTTATAAAAGTGTGGGTGGGTGGGGGGTGCTGGAGGTGGGGCTCAGAGATGCAGTTCCGGTCTAGCATGAGCAAGACGCGAAAGGCAAGCATAAGGTTAGAGAGGAGGACCCAGAGAAGAACAGCCAGGATAGAGAGGAGGACCGAAAGCTAGAATGGGCAGGCAGAGCAGTGGGAGAGCCTTGACCATCAGAAGCCTTTGCCAGGGTAGATCGGAGGGGATGTCACAGTCAGTGGGAAGAGAAGAGTCATTCAGTTGGGTTGGCACCTGCAAAATGTTAGAAATTTATTTAACTAATGTGTGAGCCCAAGTGCTGCATGTGTGCAACATGTGTGCAGCAGCCTCTGATGGTCAGAGGAGGGCATCACTGGAGTCACAGGTTGTTGTGAATTGCCATGTTGGTGTTGGGGATTGAATCCAGGTCACCTGCAGGATCAGCAAATGCTCTTAACCACCTGAGCCATCTCTCCGGCCCCTTCACACATCACTAAATTGGACTTGACTTCACGTCTTGCAGCAGAACAAACACCAAATATTACCTGTGAGTACACACGTCTAACCATGTGATCATTTCTATAGATTAGAAACTGTCAGGTATTGATGATGGAATATAGCCGAAGTCAAGGAGACAATGACTGTGTATTTCATAATCTTGAATTAGAAAAGACTTTTAAAACTGTAACAGAATCCAAAGGCCTAAATTCAACCACTTAAAAAATAAACCTTTTCACAAAAAGCTATAATAATACCATAAAAAGTTTTAAAAATACAAAAAGAAAAATAATCAAATATAAGTAAGTATACATGTTTACAAACATATTAATATTTATAGATACATAAAACCAAAAAGAAGTTTAAAACAGACAAGGAGGGACAGCTCAGTGGGTAAGGCATCTACCAACCATCCTGAAAACCCGATTGATCCCTTGGACCTGCAGTACGGAAAGAGAGGACTAACCTCCCCAAATCATCCTCTGACCTCTGTGTGGCTGCCATGCTGCCCTCACTCATGCACACATGTGCGACATTTTTAAAAATGTAACAAAAAAGTCTTTGAAAAAGTCAATGATGAAGATAAATTACAAACACAGAAAAATGTATTCAATGCCCATCACAGACATGATTGATATTTTTAATACCTTAAGAACTTCTATAAATGTCCTTAAAAGACCAACTAGGTCTTTATTAATGACCTATTAGGAAGGTGAGAACGGAGTAAGAATAGAGTTCAACGAACAAGACAGTTCACTTGACTGTTCACAAGGAGAGGTGCTGAGCTTCGCTTCAAATACACAGATACAGATTAAAATGAAAGCACAGTAATATTGTCCCCACGAACTAAACTGCAGAAATCCCAGTTTCTGAGGACAAATTGCACTGACAAACTTGTGCATTTCTGGTGGGAGTGTAAATTGATACAAGTTCAATGAAGGGCAATTTGGCCGTATCAATCAAAATTACTGAAAAGCATACTAGGCTCCAGCCATCCCATTCTGGAGGATTTATCCTACAGATGCACCTGCTCATGAGAGAAATGACAGTGGCATCATTATTAATTGCAGAACTATTTGACAAATCAAAAGTTGGGGAGTGATCTGAATGTCCATTATTAGAAAAGGACTATGTGACTTATAAAGCTGGTCCATACTGCATGCTATGTGGCCATGGCAGTGAACAAGAAGCTTGTAAAGACTGACATAGAAAGATGTCCATGCCAAAGTCACATGGGAAAGAGAACAGGTTAAAAAAATGTGCATTGGTGCTCAAAAAGATGCTAAAGAGCACACAAATGCACAATTTTATAAGTATAAAATTTCTGCTGAAGAACATCCAGGAGCTAGGAAGAATGATGTTTGCAGGGAGAGGAGCTGGTTGTCTGGAGAAACAGACAGAAGCTACAGCCTTCACTGTGTCTTCTCTGTACTTCTTGAATTTTGAATCATTTTAATATGTTCCTTATTCACAAAATTAAAATGTTAGTTCAGCTAAAACTAATCAGTGTCAACACTCTTTGAAAGAGGGTTGACTGATATGTATGTCTGTCTTGAAAACAGAGCAACACAGACATAAAACCTCAAACCTGATATCAAACCAACTAAAATATTTTCTGTAGTTATCATGTTATTATATGTAATTATAATAATTACATTTTAAGTACATGAGCACCACAATTAGATGGCACTTTCTAGAACACAGATTTGCTAATGTCATCTTTCTACTTTAGATCTTTTCATTGTTCCCCGTTACCTCAGAAAAATAATCTTCAGTTTCCTTAGTATCAACGTCAAGACCTGTCATTGGCCCGGCCTCACCTCGCTACTCCAGCTTCGCTTCTCATTCCCTTTCCTATTTTGTTCCATTTTCCTGAATTCGATATTGTCTTTAAGAACTGATCTCCACAACAGACCTTTGCTTAAGCCTGGGCCTCTTCCCTTGTCCCTTTGGCTTCAGGATCTCACCCTCTCTCTCCTTTTCTCTCTGCATCCTCAGTCAATCAAAAGCATGTCTCCTTGACCCCCCCAAAGCTGGATAAATCTAATATTCTGTATGTCCGGCAACACACCACACCACTCAGTCTCTCTGGCTGTCCCTCATTTCTTCTTGGTAATGGATACTTCATTCTCCCACTTCTCAATAGACTGTGAGTTCCTCGAGGGAATTGTAGGCAGCAAAGAGACAATAAATAAATGAATCTGTTGAAGAACTCCATCAATGTAGTCACATGGGAAAAGAGACACAGGAAAAAAATAATTCAAAAGAAACAAACAAATAGGATTTGAAAACAGGACAGACCATTGCCAATGGATGCACATCCCAAACACAGCCCTATATTGACATTCTTGGCTGCACACACAACCTCACAGGTCAGCCCTCAGCAGCAGGAACAGGCAGTAGTCCTGGCAGGACATCAGGTCTGCTTCCTCGCAGAAGCACTTCTGACAGTTGTTTTGCTCCATCCCCGCCCCCTTTCACTTCCAGATCACGATTCTGGTCCCAAGCAGCCCACAGGACACAGGCTGCGGCAACCGCAGTCGGATCTTAGTGGGTGCTGGAGGACCACTGGAGTAGAAAGTACAAAGATAGGACCCAAAACCATTAGGATGTCTTCCAGAATAGTCCACTGCTATCCTGGGGGTAACAACAGCGAGGAGAGACCTGGACCCAAGTGAGTCACAATACTATATCTTCTGGATGTTTTCTTCTGGGGGTTTGTGGACATCTCCAAAAGAACACCAAAGGCAAAGGAAACTGATTGGGACTCGCTAAGACACCTGGGTGAACGGTTATCAGAATATAAGTATTTTCACTCATTTGTGAGATACACTGGTAAAAATTCATATATAACCAGTGCTTCACCCTGAAGCAAAAATATACCCTTTGGTTTGTAGTGGCTAACCCAGAATTCCACACCACAAACCGCTGAGTTCCTCCTGAGTGTAGTGACCACAAGAGAATGGCTGGTCTCCGGGCTTTACAGCCTTGGTTCTTAGCGGTTTTTAATTGAGAGAAATTCTCGGTCCCTGAAAGTGAGACATTCTTGACCACTAGGACTGGGAGTCCTCGTGCATGACAAAACAATATCCCCAGATAACCAGAGCTCTCTGGTGACTCCAGCACAAGGCTATAGTAATTGGTATGCTGTTTAACTTTGCTTTTAGTTATAATCATGGTCAAAGTCTGGCAGCAGTTCCCAAAGGCACAGGAAATGTCACGTTCATTTGTTGCCAAGTCTGACCACAGCAGTTCCTGAAATGTTAATATTCAGATTATTATACAGTTTCTACAAAACCAATAGATGTAAAAACTGTAATAATAATTTAAATTAAAAATAGCTTAAAAAAAACCAAAACCCTGCAACTACTCAGGACGAAGTCTAACAAGATCCATTAAGGTATTTATGGGTATAGTTGCTAAAGGAATTAAAAAGTAATAATAAAAAAAATAAGATCTAAGATAGAAAGATGGCTACTGAGTAATGCTCAGAGAGAGAATTGATGTCCCTAGCTTTGAACATGACAAAAGGCAAGGGGATGGCTGTTGACCCTGGAAAAAGAAGAGGGATAGGCTCTTCTCCAAGGCCTTTGGAAGGAATGCAGTCCTGCTCACACACTGACTTCAGCCTAGAAGAGTCACCCGGGGTACTAACCCATATTGTCACCTGTGGGTTTTACCTTAACCCCATCATCACTTCCAGTTCTAATGGCGCCAAGGAGAATTCCTATAAAAAGGCTAAGCCATCTGCTTACTCAGGATCGAAAGTTGAATGAAGTCAGCGCATCCTGATGAGATGGGGGCTGACTTGCTTCGCAGAAGTACAGCAAAATGTCCTCCGATTTTAGCTACCTAGACTGCCAGGCAGGTCCTTAAATCAGTGAAAACAACTTTTCTCCCAAGTTTAAGGAAAGGACTGGACATGTTGAGAGAAAGATCGAGAACGGCCTTGTGAGACTGTAAATGGAAGACCCAGGAGTCCTCCAGGATGCACAGGAAAGGTTGGTTAGAGACTTCGGGAGAGATGCTGCCAAATCACACTGCAGATTCCATCAGAACAGGCGGGAAAAGGACACAGGTTGGGGGAAAGCCACACACCCTGCTTCTGAGAAATACAATTTGGGGTGTTTTTGAAAAAAATGTAAAAAAGGAACGACTGAAGGGTGAGCCATCTTCGGGGGAAGGCTGACCCTTGGGAGTGTATTGGTGCTGCACCAGAAGCCCTTAACTCCTCCAGGAGTCTAGTTCAGAAATTAGATAAATAAATGAAGAGTGACATGGAGTCTTCAGCCAAGGGCATCTAGAGATATGTACGGGGAATGCTGATGAGCCAAGACACTAAGATTGGATAGAGATGGAAGCTGTGACCTGGTGATGCAGCAGGCCTCGCCCTCACAGAGGAGATAGTGTTGGACTCGCAAAGAGGGTGGATGTCAGTGATCCATTATGCCAGCAGAGATGCACTGTAGTGAGCATCCTGGGGATGAGTGAGCTGACTATAGCTTTTCTGCATGTCTGCCAAAGGTGCATACTGCCGAGATGGCAACATCAAAGGACTGGTCCGGTGCAGAGGTGGAAAGAACTCATTCACTTTCAAAATGCTGTGCTTAGGAAGTCTGCAATGGAGTAAAGCTGGTGACCACCATGAGACAGAACCCCAAGCCTCCAGTCTGCTTTTCTGTCTGCTCTGAATGTATTCTCCTGAAACACGTCCAAAACAAAGTTACATGACTGGTACTCCTCGAAAAACTGCTGTCTCAATGACAGTAACTTCTCAGGTGACATGCCTTCTACCTCATCCTGTTTGTAAGTTTTCCCAGGGATGCCCTGGAGTTCCTGCCATACCAGGCTCCTTCTGGAGAAGTGCCCCAACCACTGGATGCATACTTTAATGCCCTACCTATTTAAAAAAAAGTATTTGCTCTACATTATACCTCTATGACATTGTTAAAGCTGACTTCAAGACATAGAAAATGTGTATTCTCGACTTTAAGTCATCAGTCTTTTTTAAATGTGTTTTTATTTTTGAGAACTTCGTACAATGTACTTTTGATCTTGTCCATTCTCACTAACTCTTCGCAGAGCCACCCCACTTTCTTACCATTCACCAATTTTGTGTCCTCTTTCTCTTTTAAATGACACATTGAGTCCAAGTCACGGTGCCCATCCCATTTTGGGTTTGGGGCCATCCACTGGAGTGTGGGTCACCCTAGCTGGGGCTGTACCCTTAAAGAACACTGACTCACCATCCCTCAGAAATACCAGCTCTCCATAGCTCCTCAGTGAGGGGTAGGAGGATCACTAGAGGAAGTCCTTTGAAGACTCTAGCTTTACACTGCTTCTGGTTCCATCCTCTGCAGCATGTCACCAAGTGGGAAGACCGGCCTCCATAGGCAGAGCTGCTGTTCCTGACTCCATAGCTCCTGCCACCACGAGCCCCCTCCACCACAGACGGAGTGGCTCCTTGCACCAATGCTTTCCCTTTGAAACCAAGAGCCAATTAGATCTCTTCTCCCTTCAACTGCTTCTGCCAGGCATATTGTCATAGCCATGAAAACGCTAACTAATGCACTGTCCTCTCGACCTCATGATGTCTCCAGCCCCTCCTTTGTAGAACACAGTAACACTACTTCCTATGGTTGTTACGAGGAATGACAAGTTAATAAACAGGACACTGTGCCTGTCATGTGGCACTCACTCAATAGGTATGGTCATCATTATTATTATGAGCACGGGACTGACATGATGCTGGGCTACTAGGTAAACTATAAAGGTCAGCCACATTTTAATCCATGAAAAAGCATTTCTTGGTTGGACAGCCAAGTCATGATTGCAGAGCCTTTGGTGACATTTGTACAACTTTCTCTGATCCTGGGTCACAGAATCAGAAATGGAACCGTCCAGTTACTTCCCACTCCGTGTCCTCTCCCCTTGAGGAAAGCCGGTGGAAGGGTCATCTGTGAGAGCCGTCTTTCCTAGACTCCTTTTAATTCTCTTTCCAAAAGGGAGACAGGAGAGCATGATGGGGGCGCTTGTGTTTCCACTTAGGAAAAACAGACAGACAGACAGGAATCCCACAGATTCACACTCAAGCACCACTCTAAGTGGGAAGGACGCGTTTCCCACTAATCAGAAGGAAATCCACTGTCAGTACAAAGACTCCTGCTCATATTAACAACATGGAGAGAAGAAAATGGCTCATTAATGATTCATCAAAATTGCTGTCACCATTAACTGAAGCACATCTTGTGATGGGCAAAATGACTTATTTGAAACACACACACACACACACACACACACACACACACACACACTTCTCGTAGCTAGGGGCACTTCCTGGCTGTCATAGTGTTAGTCACCACTCGAGGGAGCCCAAGTTTCTTTGGTCTTGGCCTCACATGGGGGCTTGGTAGAGTGGCACATCCTTCTGTCACTCTGCGGCAGGGTGGACATCCAGGCGA
The DNA here is from genome assembly GCA_902168405.1 of Peromyscus aztecus. NCBI lineage: Eukaryota > Metazoa > Chordata > Mammalia > Rodentia > Cricetidae > Peromyscus > Peromyscus aztecus. The sequence goes on from CABHPQ010169739.1 coordinate 8,396, forward strand.
GCTGGCTCTTTGTTGTCAAGGTCTGTCCCGTGTGCTGTATGATGCTGAACAGCATCTCTGGCTTCTGCCCACTAGTTGCCAATAGCAACAATACTCCCATTTCCCAATTGTGCTGATCAAAATGTCACCAGACAGTGCCAAATGTCCCCCTTCACTCTCAGGAGGGGATGCCTACTTAGTGAAGCTTCCAGAGCTTATGGGCCCCCAAAACTCTGATCCCTAACAGAGAAGTATGGCAGAATTGAGAAACACTTGGCTGTATCTGTGTCTCTCTCATGTGAATAGCCTGGTGACAAGCAGAATCTAGGAAGACTGATATGTCTCCTGCTGGTCTGGCAGGAGGCATCAGAGAACGCGAGTCTTGGCCAGCCTTTATAAAGAGAGGAGTACTGTCAAGGTCCCTCTGGGTGGTGCTGAGCAGAGGCAATGCTGTTGTCTTCAGGCTTTTGGTAGCCGCTCAAATGATTAGTTAATTATTCATTACTATTTGTCATAAAATCCTGAAGGGCTGCCAAGTGGCATCATGCAGGCGATGCCGAAGCAGAGGACATGTCTTTTCTTACGTTCCAGTGGGTAGCTAACATGGGCTGCTTTGAAGACTCACCAAGGACTCCGGGCACCAGCTTGAGAGTGTGCAGATGGGAGGTCTAAGACAGCAGGTCCTGATGCTTTGCCCTCCGGGCCTGTGCTTGCACCTGCCCTGTTCTGGCTACGAAGAGCATGAGGCTGAGAGGGGGAAAGATGGAGAGAGATGCTTCCAATGGGAAACGGAATCCAAGCTCTGACCAGCACTCCTGTTTGCTCACAAGCCTTCATCTCCTGCCCATAGTGGCATGGCGGCCAACCAGCCTACCTACAAGAAGCCCTCTAGGCCCCTCCACTCCCCCCTCCCTTCTGAGGGAGGCCCTCTTGGGGATGTCTCTTCCCCATTTCTTCTCTTTTATGGCCACCTTCAATATGCACTTGAACTAGATAAAAATATTCAGGTAGCGTGATTTGCTCTGATTTTGAAAATACCTGAGAGAGAGGCCTGGCTTTCAGCCCTGCTCAAGGACACCAGCAAGGAAACATCAGCTCAGAAAAAGTCCCTCTCGAATAGAAGAGGAGATGGGCCAGGTATCTGGATTAAAAAGATTTTAGAGGTACTGGAAGCTTCTGGGTCCTGCCTCTTCTTTCACTTTCCAGCCACAGTTCTGTCTATCATGATCCATACTCAGAGATCCAGGTGTCAGAGGAGGTGTTGGGATGTGGGACCACAACAGCACCCACCCACGAGCGCAATGCCTGCAGCCTGTGCCTACTTCCATGGGCTCCTTTGCCCCTTCAAGACCATTTTTTTGGTAGTCACCGCTTTTCCGAAGTTGGCAGACACATAGTTGGTTGGGATGTGTGCGCTGTGCACACAGAACTCCTCTGAGCTCTGAATCCTTTTCAGACTCAGATTCTCATTTGGTGGAGAGATAATGTAAGCAGTACACACTTGTCACATGGACACTGATCCTCGGTGCAGTGCTTCCAAACTCCCTGATGTCCAGAATGCTGTGGTCCACATGTTGTTCATGCGCTGGTTCCCAGGACTGCTGTCCTGCTCTGCTTCAGCCAGTGGACTCCAAAGCCTCCCCACTGCTGCAGTGGGTGCCTCTGCCCCCCCCCCACTGTCACATCCTGACATCACAGGGCTGTACCTCTCCCCTCATTGTGAGGACTACTCATCAGTACGGGTGAGACTAATTGGTTAGGAGTTGGGCACGTGACCTATTTGGTGTTTCGCTGGTCTTTTTGCTCTTCACCCCCCTCTGCTTTACACTCCCTTTGGGACATCCACCCAGGAGAGTTTAACTTTTAGTCTGGTTCCTTTCTTTGTTAATGACTTTCCACTGTGGTTCTGCCTGGGAAAGTTGTCAACTCAAACTAACTCAGGTAAACGATCGTGAAGGAATGTTAGAGCTGAACTGTAGAAACGATTTCGTTATTTCTAGGGGAATTTTCCAGTCCAATTTCCCTCCCCCAAATTCATTAGTTGGGGTGGGGGGGAGTACACACGCATAAGTGTGTACATACCTGCAAAACAAGAGATCAACCTTGGGTATCATTTCTCCTTGGACGCTGGTTGGGGTGTGTGTGTGTGTGTGTGTGTGTGTGTGTGTGTGTGTGTGTGTTGTATTTTGAGACAGAGTTTTTCTCTGGTCTGGGCCTCTCTAAGTAAGTTGGATGGGCTTGTCCATGAGCCCCAGTGATCTGCCTATCTTGCCTCTGCAGTACTAGGATTGTAGGCACACACCTCCATGTCTAGGGGGTTTGTTTGTTTGTTTGTTTGTTTGTTTGTTTGTTTTATAGGTACTGGGGATGGACTTGGGTCTTTCTGCCTGTGTGGTAAACACTTTACCTACTAAGCTAATTCCCCAACCTAAAACATTCATTTGTGTTGCCGTTAAATAACTATGGTTTCATATAAGTAGAAGGTACTAACCAACTGTACCTCTGGAGCTACTAAACAAGTACATTTTCAGTAGGTTAAAAAAAAGACACTGTCAGGAACCAGCAGGTACAATGTGGACAGACAGCAGGCACTGTGGCAGTGCCCCCATACCTATTTAGTGGCAGGAAAGTAAAGATGGCACTACCGTCCACCTCATGGGTTGTGAGGAGGGTAGGAACGGGTTCACAGCAGGAAGATGTTAAGGACAATGCTTGGCACGGAGCTGGCAGCGGCTACTGTCATTGCAGAGGGAGACAGCAGGGTCTGGGTCTGACTGTGCGTCTGCTCTATTATCTTCTTGCTGGCTGCTGCATGCACCTGGCTCTCTGTTCTCACAACTCTAAACTGCATATACTTGTGGTCTGCCATCATTGTGTTCTTTCAGCTGATGCCTGCTCTGACTCCATGATCACACTTTCAAATGGCAACTTCCCTCTGTTCCTTGGTCTACCCTCCTGGAGGACAGACTATGATCACTCTCCTGTGGGTGAATTTCATGGGCCCTCGTGTTTACTGTGAGAGTAGAGGAATCACAGTACAAAGTCCAGCCGCTCACAATAGGGGCTGTGGGGAACACGGGTTGGGGGAAACGGGTTGGGACTAGGGCATGAGCAGGCAGGCAAGGTGATCAGCATCTTGTGCTATAATTCATGACTGCAAGTCCATAGCAGTTACATTCAGAGTTTAGAAGTATTCTATTGATTTTACAGAGTGATTTTGAAAGAAGGAAGATTCATTTGGGTCATGGTTTCAAAGCTTGCCATCCAGGCTGATGGAAAAGTATGTGTGCTGGGGGTAACTTGTATCATGGTGTCCAGGTAGCAGAGAGCAAGAGAGAAATATCTACACTGGCTGGCTTCCTTCCATCCAGGCCCCAGCATCTGTGGTAGGGAAACCCTCATCCAGGCCTGACTGATCTCTGGAAACATCTCATAGGCACAACCTGAGGTAGGTTTTACTAGCCTACTCAACCAATCAAGCTAAAAATGAAGATAATCTCCACAGACCATTTGGGCCACTTAGTATCTTGGTGTCCTACTTCCTGGAAAGGTCATACCTGTGTTGAGGCTTCTACAGGCTGGCTGACTGCTTGATTGTAGAGAATTAGAATGTTGTAGATCAATGGCAACTATTTTGGGCTATCTTTAATCTTTTTAAAGCCATTTTTACTCACTCTGTATCTGACCTGACATTCTTTTGTCTTTCAGGTAAAACTTTTGGAATGTATTCTTAGCAGACTACTAATTTCTACCACCCAAGCTAGATTGTCAAAAGGCGGCATCTGAAACCTATGACAGAGTTTCCTCTGCTTTGTTAAAACCAGACTACCTGCTGTCTCCACCAATATATTTGGCAAGTGCATTGATTTATGACTGTCTTTTGTGCTATGACTCTGAGAGTTTTATCTAATTATTCCCACGGTGGAATATATCATTCAGGGAAATCTGCATATGTCCTGGGTAATGGTCACTCATATTTGGCTCCTAATAAACTCTGTCTGATTCCTTTCAGAATAAGAACTGTGTTTTATGTCAAAGCTTGCAGTATTAGCTATCTGCTGCATGTCTTCATGAGGCAGAAAAACTGAGGAATTTCTCAGGTGGCAGACTCTATAAACAGCATGGACTACTTTCATCAGAATTTCCACCTTCCTGACCTAGTCACATCCCAGAGACTACCTCCAAATATGACCACAGTGAAGACTGAGCTTCATCAGACATGTGCAGAGGCAATACAGATAATCACGCTAACCACTGAACACTTGTTCCTCACCTCCCTCATTTCAAACTTTCCTAGAAAAATATATTGATCTTATACCAATAGCCTTCAAAATATTTTGAACTGAAAATAGATTTTTTCATACAATATATTCTGATTACGATTTCTCACACCACATCTCCTCCCAGATCCTCCCCACCAATACAACTCCACACCTTTTTATCTCTCTCTTTAGAAAACAGACAAATAAAGAAAAGCAAACAAACCCCAATTGAATAAACAGAGAAAAAGAAAAACAAACAAAAACAAAGAAAAAGCAGGAGAAGCATACACATATGCACACACACATATACAGATGTACACACACATACACACACACACGCAAACATATGCACACACACATACACATATACAGATGTACACACACACACGCGCAAACATATGCACACACATCCACACATGCACACATACACATACACACATATATATGCACACACATGCACATATATATGCACGCACACATGCATATACACATAATCAGAACCATGATTCATAAGCAAGAGACCAGTAAGGTTTAAAAAAAACAATGCACAGACAAAGCATTATGAGACAAAAAAAAAAATCTCCAAAAATACCACTGAGTTCGTTTTGAGTTAGCCATCTACTTCTAGGCATAGGGCCTGCCCTTCAGTGTGTTTGTATACCCACTGAGACTCCATTTGAGAAACAAATTTTTCTATTGCAAGTGGTTGTCAATGTAGCCTCTAACATCTTAACTTATTCAAGGTTTAAAGTTTAAGTCCAAAATCTCATCAAAATATTGTTTAGGTTGGATGTGTGTGAGATTCAAGACATGAATTATCCTGAAACAAAGTTCTTCCAGCTGTGGACCTGTGAAACCAAACAAGTTATGTCCTTTCCAACTACCATGGTAGGATCAGGATCAGATAAATGTTTCCATTCTCAAGGACAGAATTTGGAAAGAAGAATGGAAAGAAAAAGCTCAACGGCCAAATTCCAGTAGACCTTAAGGCTAAATAACTGGTGGTTGAGGGGTCCCCAAACAACACTAACTCTCCATTTTTTCCTGACTTTGTACCCAACATTACACCTCATCTCCCTGAGCTTTCCCAAACTTTACCAATGATGTATATATTAATATCTTCCAACACACCTTGAAAAAGGGTGGATTTCTCAAAGAATTCAGTGAATGTTTTAAACTCACTGGTCCATCTATCCTCCCCGTCCCCAGGTAATAAAACTCATCTTTGTTCCTTCAGCAGACAAGGAAGTGAATCCAATATATTCTCCACATCTTACTTACATTAACTTCCAAGTCCTCGAGGATCCACAGCAATAATGACAGCAGGGTCATTGGTAATTACTGCCCTGAACTTAATACATTCGAATTCAAGGAATGCATTTGTTAACTTGTGAGTCTAGTTAGACAGAGAGAGACAGGGACCTTTTTCTTATGGAGTCGGACATGACAAGTGTAGGTTCCATACCCTGGAGCTTCCCTTAGCACTCCTCTTTCTTTATTACAGGATAGCAGGGTAGAAAAAACCACTCAAATTCAGATGATTGATATAAAGAAAAAGATGCTTTCAAGACAGATCAGTACTTATGTATTTATGACCATCAGGTGATGGGGATGTAGGTAACATTCGGTTGAGGCATTTTTGACTCATCTTCTCAGACTTGGTAGACCAAACCTATCTATCCTATGGGTCAGGTACTATCTTGCCAGTCTCTCAATGTCTCTACCAGTCCCTGCTTGATAGGGTATGGGTCAGAATCTCAGGTCCCCATGCTCTGGCTACTTCGAGAGCAGCGGTTCTCAACCTCCTAATGCTTTGACCATTTACTACAGTTCCTCATGTTGTGGTAACCTCAACCTTAAAATCTTTTCATTGCTACTTCATAACTGTAATTTTGCTACTGTTATAAATCATAATGCAAATATCTATGCTTCCTGATGGTCTTGGGTGACCTCTGTGAAAGGGATGTCCCACAGGTTGAGAACTCGAGGCTTTGGTTGTCTTGGGTTCTCTCTGTCTGTGAGATCAGGACTCACACTCCTTGATGGCTTTCTTAACTCAGGCACTGATTGAACATGAAGAGTGTAGGCTTTTGAATTAAATAAAACACATTGACTGACACAACAAGAAAACTCTACAATTCCCAAGAGTGAAATATTGGGTAAACCGGGAGCGCACAATCACCAACTAAGCTTTGTCAAACTCTGGCATGCTCTTATAGGAGATGCAGGTGCTCCAATCCAGTAACAATGATGAAAATAAGCATGTTAGAAACAGCACGTCCTGAGGATTCCAGCTCATGACAGCTAAGCTAATAAGGTCTAACTGCTTCCTATAAAAGCTGCCGACTTCCTTGGTTTGAGGAAAATACCAGAAGACTCAGCCTAGTCTCACTCTTCCTGCGAAGAATGTGTGGATGAGAACACCTTCTGTAAAACCCTGGCACGGGGAAGCAACTGTCAGCGTGTGAGGAATACCAGCTCTACTGAAGCGCAAACGCTTCTCTTTTCTTCTTCCTCCTCCACCCCCACCCCAGGAATTAAAGTTCTTATTTGTATACATTGTTCAAGAGAGTGGATCTCCCTGCAACATCTTCATACACACACACCACCTACTTCACTTCAATTGTTCTCAAACTCCATTACTCTCTCTCTTACCCCTCCCCCTTTTTATTCCCATTTCTCAACCATTCTGCATCTATTTTCCGATCTTTTAAAAAAAAATACAGATCCCACATATGAGAAAGAACACTTAATATTGCCTTTCTAAGTCACCTTATTTTCTTATTTTCCTTACCACAATAATAAGCCTCTGTAATACTCGGAATTCAGGACTCATGATATCCTGATACCGTTAGCACTGCTCACGTGGCTCAGTACTGCTCTACCTGACATCAATATGATTTAAGGAGAGTTGGGATTTTGTTGGGGGACTGCATTGAACTTGCAGGTCCCTTTTGATACGATCACCATTTTCACAGTGCTGATTCTTCCAGCAAATGAGCATGTAGCCTCATAAGGGGGTGTTGAATTGTGTCAAACCCTTTTCTGCATTGTGAAGGTGATCCTGTGATTTTTATCCTTGACTCTATTTTTGTGCTGTATTACATTTAATAATTTGTCTACATATTAGATCACTCTTGCATCCCTGGAATTAAACCATCTATCATGCTGTGTGCTAGTTTTTAAAAAAATGTGTTGTTGAGTTCTGGTGACAAGCATTTTTATTGATAATTTTTGCATCTATGTTCATCAGAGAAGTTGGGTCATAGTTTTCTTTTCTTCCATATTTTTATTTTATTTTTGTTATGTTCTTATCCTGGTTTGGTTTCAGGACCATACCGGCTTTGTACTATCAGGCTCATAGCATCCCTTCTCTTGCTATTTTCTGGAATAGTTGGAGGAACATCGGGGTCCAGGCTGGTAGGATTCAACAGCGAATCTGTCTATCTTGGGCTGTTCCTTCTCCGGAACCTTTTGTGACTGCTTCAATTTCATTGCTGATTATTGATCTGCAATGTCTCTCCTCTTCCGTCCAGTCTTTGTTGTTTCTGCTGGGAAGTCAGCTATCATTTTATAGGATTGAGTTCTCAGAGAACTCAGTGCTGCTATCTTGGAACCTCTTGTACTTTCTGCCTTGTGTTATTAATGTTTGAACTCTGATATAATGTGGAAAGTCTTCTCCCAGGCATATGTTTGGGATTCTAAGTGTCTCCTGTACCTGGATGTTAATTTCCTTCCCTAAGATTTGGACCATTTTGCACTGTGATCTCATTGAATAGGTATTCTGTCACTTTAGTCTGTATCTATGCTCCTTATTCTCCATCAAAAGGTTTTAGGTCTACTCTCTTCATGGTGTCCTTGATGTCTTGAACGTTTTGGTTATCATTGCTTGTTTTCTTTGTTGTTATTGACACGTAGTAATTGCTCAGCCTGTCTTCAATCTTGGATATTCTTTCTTCACCGGGTCTAGTATATTATACTGTTAGTGAAATTTTCCCCCTTTTCTTTCTTTTTGGTGTGTGTGTGCATGTGCATGTGCATGTGCGTGTGTGTGTGTGTGTGTGTGTGCGCGCGCGCGCGCATACAATATAAATATATTATGTGTGTACACTTCAGTTTGTGAATGCTTTGCATGTGTGTGGAGGTCAGAGGACAACTTCAGATGTCAGTCTTCACCTTTACCTTGAGACAGGGTTTCTTTGTTGTTTCCTACTGCACACACCAGGCTAGCTGGACGGTAGGATTCTGGGACTCCCCTACCTCTGCCTCCTGTCTCCCTGCAGGAGCTCTGGGATTGCAGACACTTGTACCACACAGCTGTCTTCCTTTAGCGTGCATTGTGGGAGTTTCAGCTCACGATTGCACAGGACACACTTCCACCCTCAGCGCCATTGCCCCAGTCCCGTGATGCTTTTCATAGTATTTATTGAGCTTTTGTTTCCAGGGTACCCTCCCCTGTATTTCTGCTGACTTTTCTATCCAAGCCTTTAATTGATTTGATTTTTCACTCCATCTATTTATTTGACTTTGTTGAGGGCATTGACCATTTTTAAAATGATGCTTTTGGATTTTTTGTTTGGCATTTTGACCATTTTCTTATCTTTGATTATGATAGAGTTAGTGGCCTTTGGTTAGAGTTTTATGTCTGTGTTGTAAGTTGTGCATCGGATGGTCTGAATCCCTTTTCCAGTTTCATATGGAGGTGTCTGTCTGTCTGTCTGTTTGTTTGTTTGTCAGTAGTTTTCTCTTAGGTATGCAATGTAATTACTCACAGAGGGGAAACCAACCATGCTGAGGTCCAGGCTGGCCAAACTTATGCCACCTGCCTCTTTTCAGCCATGTGTGTGAAGCATTCACTTTAGAGACCTTCTTTCTTTGTGTGCTGGAAACCACCGATGTTCTCGGTGGATTCTGTGGGCTGTGGGCTGAGCAGGTCTGCGCTTGCTCCACTCCAGAGGTTCCCCAATCTATGCATCCAGATATTACCACTGTGTGTCCCCACGCTCCCTGCCTCATGACTACTTGTTTACAGAGACCTAGGTTAGATCAGTCTCAAACAATAGGCCCTCTTCTAAAATGGTGCCTGGCCATCCCGCTCCAAATTATGGAGAGCAATGCAACTGATTTCTTCTCCTGTGCTAGCCCACCACACACACAGAGTCTCTGTCACACAAAATCCCTGCGCTGCCTCTAAGGCTAGTGAGGACACTGGGCTTCTCTTGTGGCTGGGCCCGGGGCCTGTTGTCACCAGGACTGCCCACCCTCTGGAGGTGTGCATGGTGGCTGTAGTTCCACACCCTCCCTCAGGAAGTCAGGCTTAGAGTGGGAACTGTCCCCTACCTTTCTCTGCATTGTGCCTCCGCTTCTCTGTGATGTTTAGCCTTGTTTCCTCAATTCTTCCTCTCTGTCTTTTCTCAGAATTATCTCACTTGTCAACCCCTGACTCTGCTCACTCGCAGGGAGGAAAGTTGCCATTGCCTATCCTACCCTCAAACCCACTGTCATTCTGTAATCTACATTTACAAGAAGGGATCGTTACAGTAAAAAAAGTAAAGAAAATAAAAAGGTACTGGACAAAGTGAGGGGGACAGCTGTCCACATGTCTTGCAGGAAGTTAGAGGTCTTGTGCCATTCAAACTGCTGAGAACACTGGCCCTCCGCTGAGGCCTATACAAATGTCTGATGAGTGACTTACCACTGAAGCCCAGAGGTTGAAAACTCTTCCCCCAGAGCATGCTACATGTGCATTTCCCAACATGCACCAGTAAAGAAGAACTCCTGCAAAAGAGCTAAGTCTGCAAAGGATGATAGACCAATTAGAACGTAGGGATGTGGAAAGATTGGTATGTTGCCAGTCAGAGCCAAATTATAATTTATCTTAGCCTGTCTTCAGGCCCCAAAATAGCCCCTGTGTGGGCCTAATAGCCTGTGACTGACAGATAAAAAACCTTTTAGCTGGGTCATGGTGGTGCACGCCTTTAATCCCAGCACTTGGGAGGCAGAGGCAGGTGGATCTCTGTGAGTTCCAGGCCAGTCTGGACTATAAAGGGAGTTTCAGGACAGCTAGAGCTACACAGAGAAGCCCTGTCTCAAAAAACAAAACAAAACCACACACACACACACACACACACAACTTTTGAAATGTATCAACTTAACAAAACCCCAGTTCCCACCAATCAAAGGGCTCAGGATGCTCTCAGATAGCTTCTAAGGCCTAGCAGAGTTTTCTCCAGGTTGCTTAAGCCCGCCTACCTGGTATATGCACCAATGTATTTGAAAAGTGTCTTGATATATGGTTTTCTTTGTTCTACTACTATAAGAAGTTTATGAAATTGCCACCTCATTGGAACCTAGTATTTAGGTGACCTAAATCTATGTTCCTGGGCCATGGCCATTCATATTTCCTTTGAGGTGGGAGCTATTCTGTTCATTGACATACCTTTAAAAGGCGGTTAAATCTATGCTGTGGGATGTTCTGTATGGCAAATGTGTTGCTAATAAAATACTGATGGCCTGTGGCTAGGCAGGAAGTATAGGCGGGGCTAACAGAGAGAATTAAAAGAACAGGAAGGCAGAGGGAGTCACTGACTGCCAGCCAGCTGCCAGCCAGGACAAGCAGCATGTGAAGATGCCGGTAAGCCACGAGCCATGTGGCAAGGTACAGATTTATAGAAACGGACTAATTTAAGATATAAGGACAGTTAGCAAGAAGCCTGCCACGGCCATACAGTTTGTAAGCAATATACGTCTCTGTGTTTACTTTGTTGGGTCTGAGCGGCTGTGGGACTGGCAGGTGAGAGAGATTTGTCCTGACTGTGGGCCAGGCAGGAAAACTTAAGTCACAAATCTATATATGTTCCTTACTTCCAATATTCTTCCCCAGGTTTTTTTTTAGGATTCACTGTTTCCTTATTCCATAAACTCCCCTAAGCTCTGTCCTATAGAAGGTAGATATGAGACTTGTTCTCCTAAACAAAACTGGCTGTCTCCTAAAACAAAAACAAAAACAAAAACAAACAAACAAAAAAACCCCTCATTTTTTCTTTTGGAAAACTCTCTTCCAGTTGAGTGCATGCTACGCAATGTCCAAGTGGTCCTGGCTCGGTAACACGAGATGGCATTACATACTGCAGGCTGCCTCTTGCTGATCTTTTTTGCTCATCAGCACCTCATGACTAGCATCCTACACAAATCCATGGTAGAGCCCACTGAGGGATGAAGAAAGGAAGACACCGAGAAGTGACTTAAGACTGAGCATCAGTGAGTCTCAGCATCTGACCTGGACAGCAAGCCTCCTGTCACCATCCCCAAAGTAGTTAGTGGTGGTATTTTACCCCAGAAGCACTGGCAGCATGTATCAAGCACCGCCCTGTCCATCAAGCATGTCATTGCTCCAGAGTTAAGCGTCAGGAGCATGGCCATGGACCAGTTGTCAGAAGGACAAAAGCTCCTCCATGACCACTGTTTCAGACTGAGGGGCAGCCCCCGTCTCACTTCACAGCCTACTCTCAGTATTCCATCAGTAGGGTTGTCTTTCTGAGGGAAGAAGTGAGAGACGAGTGGGGAAGAGAGTGGTTGAAAGAGAAAAAGAAAACATTCTGAACAGGATATATAGAAAAAGGTAAGGGGAAATAACCTCCAGACAGATATATTGGATAAGCCAGACGTTCAGTTTCTTAGATATACTGCCACTTTTAAACCCTCCCTATAACCTAAGATGTAGGAAGATTACTTATGTGTTTGGGGGAAACGAGGGAGAATTTCAGCAGCTTGGCTGGGTCATAAGGTGATTACTCTGCGAATCTAGCTTTTCTTCATTCCTAAATTTAAGTCCTTCAGCAGTACATCAGGCTCCTTGACCCAGCCGAAAGCTCACAGCAAAGGATCGGGTCAAAGACACCAGATCCACCCATTCAGTGTCCCCTCCAGAGGCTCCACATGGAAGAACACAAGGGTTTTCCTTGATAGCGACTTGAAAAGTTGAGTGAAGTGTGGCTGCCAGAGAAGGACAGTCCATTATGCGTCTAGTGTTTACACACTCGTCATAACCTTCCTGGGTCTATTTGCATTTTCAGTCCAAAACCCTGTTTTGCGTTAATGAGGCCCACAAGTTCCCTAGCCAAATGTTTATTGGCTTCCAGCTTAACATAAGCTCGTATCTAATCAGTGTAGACGTTGAAACAAGTACCATGCTGGCAAATTCCCAAAGCAAAAGGAGGTAAATGGGAACAACATGAATGAGACAAACAAGGGAACCACCATGGGGGAACAGTTTAATCAACACTTTGAGAAACGTGCCTGCCTCCTGCCGAGCTGCCGCACAATCTGTTTCGTGGATAGCCAGTGCTTACTTAACCATACCTTCCCGGTGCTGAGCCCTTCCGCCTTCTGCACCAGTTCTGGGGGGAGAGGGGGGAGTCATTTTATACCAAGAAGAATGAAAAACCCTCCGATCCAGGTTTTGAAGTAAACATTTCCGAAGTAAAGGACGGGAGCAGATACTAATATCCTCTCACCTGTCACACGCGGATGTTTACTGCAAACCGCTGCTTCTCTGCGGGGAGGATTTTTGTCAGGCTGGGGGGAGGGTGATAGACAGGGGTTCCAGGCAATAGGAAGAGCTAGAGGGTAAGCATACAGCGGCTGCTCTCATCCAGGGATGGAGGTGATAGACAATTAATTGGATGGGCAAATAGTCAAAGACTTCATCTGGAGGGAGCTGGGCATCTTCACGCCCGCCGCCATCTTCCCCACAATTCCGGAGATTCAGTTACCGGAAGCAGAAACTTGTTCGATCAGCCTCCTTCCATCCCCTATCTCACGGCTCCACTCTTCTCTGACAGTTTCCAGGATTGTATCTCCAAATACAGTCAGAATCTTCTAGTCCATGTCTCCTTCAGGAGAAGCCATGCAGGATGACACACACACTCTGGATGGGAAGGAGTCACTAAGAAAAGGAGTTTTTGACTCCTCACTACACATGCCGGCTGTAGGTTCTGCTTTTTCTTCCCTGAGTCATTTTCCGAGATATCAGGGTTTTGCTGACCGCCTGGAAACTAAGTGGTTCTCTCTCTCTTCAGGGCCACCCCTCCACATAGGTAGCAGCAGTCACGCTTCTCTCCAGGGCACTGCTACATTTAAAAAAGTTAAGCTTGGTAACGCCCCATGTTAGAACTGGGCGGAAAGGGTCAAAGACACCCAATTTCGCCTTGGAGACTGCCAAAGAGGCTCACCTCAGGTGGAAATAGTGCTCCTTGGTCCTCAAACCTGACTCGGTGGTTCCTGTGTAGCCTCTCCCCTCTTTCTCTGTCTGTGTGGCCTTTGCCTGCAGTCCTCCCCTAGCTCCTCGATGAAGTCCCTCTCTGTGGTCTTCCTCCAGTGACTCTCCATCCTAAGAGTAGCTATCCCAGGGTGACCTCTAAAGACAAGACTGCCTAGATCCTTAACTATCATGTCCTGGCACACTGCTCTTCCCCCACCCTACAAGCACGGTTTCTCCTGTCCCTGAACTGAATGAACAGTTTCCTAGCTCCTACACCTCCACCACGCTTCTTCCATATGTCAATTGCAGCTCCCCTCTCTTCCTCCTTTCAAACAAATCCCACCGAACACAGCGCCAAGACCAGGGACAGAGTTAGCCAGAAGTCACTACACCTCTGCTCCGATCCACCCTGACAACAGCGTGGCAAGAGAGGGTATAGCATCCTCTGCCTCGTCAGCCTGTGACCTCCCTTCCCACTCGGACAACCCCGGGGCAGGAGAGAGTATACCATGCATCCTTCCTCCTCAGCCTTAGAGCCTCCCCTGGAGCACCAACAGCTTTCTTCAGCAAGCCCCGCCCCCGGACCTATAGAGTTAATTCTGTCTGTAGGGAGATGAATCAGGAGTAAATACTTTAGACAGTCCAGTATTGAGGTCCTCTTTTGATTGTCCAGAATGTAAGGGACTCTTAGGGAGAGTGATACAGCACACACTACTCAAGTGCATCCGTCTGTGTGAACCATGCAAGGGCTCACAGTGTTCACCTAAGCAGTTGCAGTCCCTTCTAGCTATTGTAGGGAATGTTGTTTATATCAATATTTAAACATGCTATTGCCCCCAAATGAACCACAACAGCCTCATTTAAAGCTATTTTATTATGATGAACCGATATTTGGACAATTGAAAACTGTACTCCTCTTGCTATGCAAACGAATGCAATGGTGCCTCAATTCAGCAAATACATATTTAAACAGTTTAAAAACACATTGACTGCATAATTTGTATTTGTAACTGCTCAAAAGAAAGGTCTTTTTATTTAGCATGCCAAATAATGGGAATTTGGATGCCGTCTGAAAGGATGCATTATTCATGGGGAGGAGAAACAAAATCAATAAATGAAAATTCAAATAAAAATACGAGCCATTGTGATGCGGCTTCCAGACAATGATGATCTCTTGCATTATTTACTCAAGGAAAAGACTCAGGAAAACAGCTCTTTTGGACCTGGGCTGTGGGCTGAATTGTAAACTCCTGCTTAGGGTGTTTGAAAATAAACAAAACAGTGTGTTTCTAGCATTTTCAGCTTCATTTAGTTCATGATTAAAATTATTTTAAAATTCAACAACAAAATAAGGTGAGAAGGATGTGATGTTCTCTCATTAGTGCGTTGCTCAGGTGTCTGCTGCAGGGTGTGCAGAATACATCAAGGTCCTGGATGGGGATCCGTGAAAACCAGATCTTTGCATATGGGTCAAGTATGCTTGTCCTGAGTGGAGTGGAGGCAAAATGGTGGGGTTTGGTACCTCTCACAGTTTATTACTCTCAACAAAGGCATCAAGAATGGCTAAAGGGGGGCCTTGGGGACAGACATCCTGGGCCAAATTCTGCCACTGATACCACTAGCCCTTTAACTTTCATCCTTAGACCTTGGTTTCTTCTATATGAATTGGGTGATAATAATAACATCCGCCTCATATGGTAGTGATGAGGATGCCTAGAACCTGGTACACAGACATTACCAAATCAATGTCCAATAAGAATATCTAAGAGTTGCATAATCTTCCTTTGAGGCAGTTGATTGGCAGATCGTGGGTATCTTTCACTAGCCACATGTGTGCCTGTGTACCTCCCTTGCTTCAGAAGAAGCCCATTTCTTGTCATGTTGGGAGAAATCATCATTGTGGGACATTGCCTAAATATAGTTTATCTATTATTCTCAGCTTAAGACAAGGCCTCAGGAAGTCACCTGGACAAAGTCACAGAGTGACTAACACAAGGCTGGCTTTTCTGTGCATTTCACACCAACATATTACATTGAATGTTAAAAGGAAACAACTCTGGGAAGCTAAATATTTCATTTGTCGCAGAATGTCTTGAGGATGCTCCCTGCTTTGTTATAGGGTCTCCCTTTTGTGAAGACCTGCCCCTGGTTGAAACGAGGTAAAGGCTGCACTTACTAATTTACTTCAAAACTGTCCATTGCCCCCTGAGTTTCACTGGGCAACATTCAGGGCACTGGAGAGAATGTTAAACAGAGCAGAGAACAATGCCTGCTGAGTGATGCCACTCACCTCCTGTCTCCATAGCATTTGGAGATGAGGATATGGATATTTTATGAATATTGCAAATCTTAAGAATGGCTCAATTTAAACTTTCATTTTAGATTCTAGGAAGTGTGGAGACAAATGTTCTCACGGTGTAGCCCTGTGCACTAAGTTTGCTCTTGGATATATCTTGTTACTTTCCTCCTCCTATCCAAATCTCATCCAGTTCCTCATCATTCTATTGTGACATACATATTTTGATAACTACATCCAAAAACTTTTGGGAAAAACAATAATTTATTAATTATTCAAATAAATGAATAATCAAATAAATAAATACAAGAACAACATAAGCATAGGTATGTTCCTACATCTTAAACGGTTGTCTTGTTTTGCTTCCCAAAGGGATCCATCTCTAGCTTCAGAGTGAAAGTTCACCAAAAATCACCCATTGATTTACCAGACAATCACTGAGCACAGGTAGTGTGCCAGACTTCATTCAAAGGGGATGAGCCTTCATGGTTAGCAACATAACCTGAGTCTCTGGGAGCCTGTGTCTATATGGAACTGTCCTAGGTAGCTCTAACCACTGTAACAAAATACCATATATTGACGGCTACAGCAACAGGAATTTGTGTTTTCAGCTTTTGGAGTCTAGTAGTCCAACACAGGAGTCAAGCTGGTCAAGACATAGTGGGGGCATGCTCCTTAACTGCAGACGGCAGGCTTTTTGCTCATGGCACAGAGAGAAACCAGAGGGAGACAGGGATATCTGTGTGCAGAGAGAGAGTAGGGGGAGGTAAAAAAGGAAGGTGGGGGGGGCTTTCCTGTTCTTAAAGTGACTGATTTTCATTAAGTGCTCCACCTTACAACCTCATAAATTCTTAATTACCATCCCAAGACCCTTTCTCCAGTTCCAGTTACAGGAAGATTAGGACTTCAACATTCAGTCCATAGCAGAGACATCACAAAGGCTTGCCCAATATTGAAAGAACTCTAGGCAACAGATGGCGCAAATTCAGTCCATGCTAACACTTGGACTGGAAGTCACTCACTATTTAGGACTTCTATTTGAACTCAATCAGATTGCGGGAAAGGGTCAAATTACCTTACTTTATCCTCAAAAGAGAGAGTTTCTTTTTCTTCTAGATCATGTTTCTACAGCATCCTGAAGGAACACAGCTGATAAGAGATGGATTAGTTTTTGTTAATTGCACTGTCTGGGCACCATGGAGAGCTGTTGCTAGATGTGCTGGCATCCACTTAGTCGATACATACTGTGGGCCCACTATGCCCAAGACATTGCCGGGGGCTGGTGATGCAGTAATTCCTAACAAAACACTATCCCTGTCCTTAGAGTTGACTAGGACACACACAGACAAATAAGCAAATGACAACAACACACTGTGTAAACGGCAGCAGGAGAGAGTGACAGAGTGCTGTGGGCACACACAGATGCACAGTGACCTGAGAGAGCCACGAAGGCTTTCCAGCGCATCACGTCCAAACTGAAATCCCTGCGATATGACGACTGTCCAGGTAATGTGTGTGAGGAGGATGAAAGCAGGGAACATGTTCAGAAATAGGGAGGAATGAAGGGGAAGAAGGTGTGGGGTTACAGAAGGCAAAGCTCCTTAGGAAAACCAAAAACTGCACACTATGTCTGCAGTGAGGAGAGAGGGGACCCCAGGACAGAACTTTTAAGGGTAGTATTGTTTAACAGACATTGGAAGTGGGGGGATGCTTAGGAGTCTGGGCAGAACTCTTCCAAAAGGGGCTCCAAAGATGCTAAGAGGTGAAGGAAAAGCGCCCAGAGGTTACACACACAAGTGAAAAGGACTTGGTTGAATAATCCAGAAGAGCAGCTTTCATGAAGTGATGTGTGACAGCTGATGTTACACCCTTTCCATTCCCTTTGTTGGTCTTGATGGGAGAGAACTTGATAGACAACTAGCTTCTCCCAGGTGATGTCTGTGTTAAATGCATGCATGTGAAAAAACACACACTTCTAAGTATGTGCAGGGCAGATTGTAAAAAAAAAAGGATGATTTTTTTTTTTTCTGCATGCTGGGATATATATCTAGGTGGTAAGGTAATATGTAACCTTAGTTTATTACACTATTTCTATATTTTCTACGTGGAACATTATTGTTATGGATGGAATTCGGGTCACTGTAACCACTTTTTCCCACTGAACCATCTCTCCAGCCTCCTTTTCTGCTCTTTTTTTTCTTCAGAAGCAAACCGGTACAACACTTCATGTAGAGCACAGGCAGTCAGGACACTGCCAACTTACGAAGCCATAGCTCCTGACACACAGTCTCTCTCCACCCTTCTTCCCCCAAGAAGAGACGACACCTGGAAGATGGGAAATCAAAAGAACCGGAGTCCTTTCCAGGGCCCATCACACATGTCTTCCTTCTCCGCCGCCCCCCCCCCCCCCCAAACTCCAGTCCCCAGCTCACACTAGCTATATGTCTGTGGCTTTCAAGCTGATCCTTGCATATCTTTAGATAATCTTTTTGAATTGCCACTCATATTCAACCTCCTCAGCTATGTATACCATAGATGCTCCACAGAGAACAAAGAAGTTCAGTCAAGAATCTCACAGCAGGTTCCTGGGACTCAGCCCTCACCATGTGGTCTAAGCAGAAAACTACTGGTCCTGTGGCCAGGAGAAGTCTAGAGAACATGACCCAATCCAGCCTTGAAGAGTCTAGATTTCCAGACAGACCCAGAAAGGAATAGTAAGATCAGGGAGACTTAATTCATGTTTCTGGACTTCAATTTACAAAGGAATCACCTTAAAACTTGTTAAAAAAAAAAACCAAAACATAAAACAAGAGGTTCCTAGCCATCATACCCAGATTCAGGTTAAGTATGGGGGGTGGGGGGTGCACCAGGAATTTGCTCTGTTTACAGCATCCCAGGTTGTTCAAACACAAGTCACCACATGCTGAGAAACACTAGCTTAAAATTGGTGTGGCACCCAATGTTCTGACTACTTTGATGAGTGGGGGGCTCTGAGAGACAAAACATACCCAGTTACTCCTGGGAAATTCTTCAGGTGTGCATGGTGTGAGGCAGGTATCACCTCACAGCCCACACAGCCTCAAGCTTCCTAGAGCATCCATTATAATTGCTGATCGAGGGACATTGTTATTTTTTATTGAAGCAAAGAAGAAATATAAACCAAGGACAAGCTGCCTTGGACTAGACTTCCAGGTAGACATTCTCTGTCTCCAGTGGAGGAGAATCTGAGACTCTCTCCCAGGGAGCAGCAGTAAGTGCACTGTCGTTCCCTTGTCATGTCTCCTGGAACTGCTCTAAGATGCACACCAGATAATGCTAATTAACCCCCAGCCCCAAGTCTGATATTCCCAAATGGTCCATACATATTCATTTTTCCCTCAGTGAACGGAGCTCCTAGGTCATTGAGAAACTGTCTTTTAGTCTTCAAGATGAGAACCTTGAAAGAAAGAATTTACAGGAAATGGTTTTAAGTAACAGGCATGTCATGTAAATGTTCGTAATAATGGGGCAATATAACAGCAGGTAGATGGTTTGTTGAAGTTTATCTGAGCATAATGGCAGAGAAGGAATAAAAATGAGAGATGGCACTGGAGGAATCCCAGAGAGCGGACACCTCCCTTTCCTGTGTCTCTGTCATGTCCCACCTCCCCCCGGGTCACTGTTGTGTGGCTGATTCTGTGCGATTTAAATAAACTCCGTGAGAGTGGAAAGCAGAAACTGTCTCATGACCGTTCCTTCCTTTTCTTATTCAGCTGAGACTAAAACGATCGGTGGGTATACGTGTGTGTGTGTGTGTGTGTGTGTGTGTGTGTGTGTGTGTGTGTGTTCAATAAACATAAAACTACGCAAGAGCAGTGAGACAGCCCAGAGCCTCTTCTGAGGGCCAGCCACTATTCTAAATTTTCGTGTACCTTTCCAGAGCTATTTTATACACATAAGTTATGTTTTATAAAAAATGATAGTTATGCAATACCTGACTTTTGTGCTTAGCTCCTATATTTTATACAATGCCACATATTTGAACATGTATGCACATATTATTTTGTACACATATATTAACTGTGTGTGCGGCTTTTTTTGAGATGGGGGGTCTCACTGCCTGTGGCCTAGGCTAGCCTGAAGCTCATTATATAGCCAGTTGTCCCTGAGTTCACAGAATCCTTCTGCCCCAGCATCTCTAGGGCTAGCCACCATGCCAGCTCGACAGAGTGCTCCACCTTAGTGGGTGCCACACTGCTACCTGCCTTCTAAGCAGCAGCATCCGGCACAGCCTGATTTAAGCATCCTCATTGATAAGTACTCAGGCCATTTTTAATATCGGTGGACTTGCTGCAATTATCGCTACAATACTACAAATAATGCTAAAATGAATTCCTGTACATATGCCTCTATACATATCTGAGAGTGCATCTATAGTATCAATTCCCCAAAGTGGAAATAGGGACAATTCATAAATTACCAAATTCCCCACGAAAGTTATACTAATTTACTTTACAAGCAACAGTGACTATTAACCCAATTTTTCAACAATTGACACATTTATCAAAATTTAAGAGCCTGGTGAGTAAAGTATTTACACTTCATATGAATCAAAGGAAGTTCTGATGGCTGGAAAGGGGAAGGCCTCTTACCAGGCCTTGGATGATTATGTGTTTGGACATATAAATGTGCAAACTCAAGTCAAGGCAGATTTTTTTTTTTATTTAAATGTATGTGCTGGCAAGTTTTCTTTGTCAACTTGACTCAAGCCAGACTTATCTGGGAAGAGGGAACCTCAGCTGAGAAAAATGCCTCCCTCTAATTGGCATGAGACAAGCCTGTAGGACTTTTTCTTGCTTAATGATTGATATGAGAGGGACCAGACCACTGTGGATGGTGCCTCCCCCAGGCAGGTGGTCCTAGGTGCTATAAGAAAGCAGGCTGAGCAAGCCTTGAGGCACAAGCCAGTCAGCAGCACTCCTCCATGGCCTCTGCTTCAGTTCTTGTCTCCTGGTTCCTGCCTTGAGTTCTTGTCATGACTTCACCTTATGATAGATTGTAAGCTGAAATACCTACCCCTCAAAGTTGCTTTGGGACACAGTCTTTATCAGAACAATAGAAAACAATCTAAGACAATGTGAATAAGGAATGGTGAAAGAGAGATAAATTTGATTATATTAAAATCATTAGCACCTGATCTTTAAGTACTCTGCAGAAGTAAAAAGATGATGACGTCTGGAGGAGGACCATAGAACACAGAATTGGCTGATTTGGCACCTGGACTTATATGCTAATTATGTATGCAAGGCATTTTTTTAAAACAATGGAAAAGTGAATAAAAACATAAGCATTTGACAGTAAAGGCAACAGGAATGTTGAACATGTTGTAAAATGCCCTTTAATATTTAAAGAAATGCAAAGTAAGGCCTCGTGAAACACTATCTGCCAATGATATGTGCTGGTCAAGTATGGGGTCTTTCACAAGACTTTGGGGAACCTTTTGAAAATACCGGTCACTACACCCTGTGACAGAAGGTACATACTGTGTAATTCTAGTTTTATAACCTGCAGCAAACCTGTGCAAACCATGTTCATAGCTTAAACCTGGAAATAAGCCGCATGTCCAATAGACTAGACAACAATTGTTTACCTGTGCCCAATGGATTATTATATAGAAAACAAAGCAGTGCAAATCATGAGCTTAAAAACAAGTTCATGTTAGTTAAATGCTGTTGTTCCCACTTACTAACAGTGTACCTTTGGCTAAGTCGCTTTTCTTCATCTCATTTTCTCAACTCTAGCTTCCCAGCTCCGTGCTGAAGACTAACAAAATGCATAATTGCTCTGAACACTGTATCTGCCACAGCACGGGCATCACATTAGCTATCATTATTTGAAAAGGAACCAGGCAGTGGTGGTGCATGCCTGTAATCCCAGCCCTCAGGAGGCAGAGGCAGGTGGATCTCCATGAGTTTGAGGCCAGTCTGCTTTCCAAAGTGAGTTCCAGGACAGTCAGGGCTACACAGAGAAACCCTGTCTCAAAAAAGAACAACAAAAACAAAAGTGAGACAAAGTTTTCAGCCATCTAAATAAAAAGGCTATGGGCTTTGAATTGGATGCTGAGGTGGGAGGAAATGCAGGATGGCGAATCAGCAGGATGGAGGTGGAGGTGGGTAGGAGGAGCTTCAGGCGGGAAGATCTGACCGTCAGATGACAAAGAGTGTGTAAGAGTGTACATATAGGGACAACTGTGATCGCTGTGGGTCAGAGTGAGTGGGCAAGAGGTGAAATGAGGCAGGGCTGGCATGGCGGCAGAGAGACGACTCACTCCTCCCCCCAGACCTACGATCATGAGCGTCTGCTCAACACCCTCTTCCTGCATGTGGAAGGGTAAACCCTGCAGGTCGTACAGTCTAGAAGTTACTCCTTACTTTGGGGCCTTGTTCTTGACTTCTTCCGGTTGGTCTACTTGTTTTATTTTCAGTCTTACTGATACCAATTAGAAGCCTAATTATTAACAGACGCTCCCTTTACCCTCTTTCATTTTCCTTCCTTCCTTCTTTCTTTCTTTCTTTCTTTCTTTCTTTCTTTCTTTCTTTCATTCTTTCTTTCTTTCTTTCTTTCTTTCTTTCTTTCTTTCTTTCT